>WWET01000848.1:380585-396956 GCA_011038615.1 Limnodynastes dumerilii
AGCCTGAAACTACAAACTTCAAGGAGGAATTTCATTATTTTTTTTGTCCACCTTTAAATTATCCCGAGCACCTCTCAAACGCAGTCGCGGAATCATGATTGACAAAAGGACACGGAGATGCGGGAAGTTAACTTGCAATTCTCCAGTGTCCTTCCATGGCCCTTTCAAGGTCCCACAGGGATCTTATAGTCAGATCGTTACCCCCTAAATGGATAATTACTGCGTCAGGGTAAGCAAAAAATGGTAAATGCCTGATTCAACAAGAGCTCCCATCTAAACTCTCTAAAGCCAAGCCATAAGGTGGTGATGGAGCGCACCCAGCAATTACTTTCCTCCCTGCCCAATATCCAAATCAATATCCCACAATCCAAGCTCTTTGCAGACCCCAAATACGACATGTAAGAGAAAGCCTAAACCATGTGAGACTTAACTTCCCCTTATTTAGTTTCTATTGCAACTAAATCTTAGCTTATCTAAACCATGTTATCATAATGTAACCTACTATAGGAGTCTAAAACCTTGCTGAAAAAATGTATTTATTTATTTACTTTTATCCTATCATAACCTTAACACTCACTTATAGTTAACTTAGCTAAGGAAAAGAAAACATGGGGTAAAAGGAAAAAGCACCTGGCCTTAAGCACCCCACAACGGGGGGGGGGGGGGTAAACATCTCCTTATGAACCTCCAGGACAATCAAGTATCTAGGCAGGGAGGATGGAAAAGGATAAAATCCCCCTGTGGCCCCGAAGGCAAGCAGCTAATCCTAAGAACGGCTGAGCTCAGGTGCCCTCCAGGAAAAACACTTATCATAAACTTTCCAAGCCTATTTACTTAATGCAAACATATTTTTATAGGCTGCGGACTTCCAACGCCCCAGAGCCTTCATCGCCTCTGGAGCTCAACCCTCTAAGGCAGCATAAGTGGCGGACCCGATGCGAAACAAGTGGGTCCCATACTATGAGGGGTCTATTCCTAAAGCCTTTAAGCAGCGCTTGAAGTTAAATACAGATTGATATTTTGTAAGAGAATCCCCATTGCAGTGAGCCAACCAGTTGGAACCTCTCTCAGATCCCCATGAAAGATGCCGCTTGTGTTACAGGGCATATACTTGTAACCATATGAGATGCTAAAAAGACCCAGCGTCCCTTCCCCACCTGATCAGTTTTTAGACCTTTGCACTCTGCAAGCCACTGAGTCCTCTTGCATCACCACATTCCTAAACAACATGTCTGAATCAACCACCTTCTTCTCTGCTGCTACTAATTCGCTAAGCCTAAAATCCCATGAGAAAGCCTCCTAAAATAAGCTGCTCTCAAAACCACATGAGGTCACCCCAGGGATTGCTGTTATCAGCTTTTTCAAAGTGTTAGCATCAATGGGCCTCCTGATATCCTCTCCTTGGTTGTAATTTTCTATAACAGGAACATGCTTAACAATAAATGTAAAGTTGAACTGCAAACTGCTACGCTTAAGAATAAGAAACCTACATAGCTTAATTACTGGAGGAGACGATGCCCACTGCCGGCTGATGGCCTGTGCCACTCCCATATATACCGTGCCAAAAAAGAATTCTTCGTTCCCGAAGCTCCTTTGACCATAGTTCAATGGCAACTATAAAGGGAAATAGTTCCAAGACCACCAAGCTCGCAGTGAGCCTCGTCTGACTCCATTCCTCAGGCCAGGGTGCAGCGCACAACTGCCCCTGGAAATAGGCACCATACCCAGTTGACTTAGTTGCATCAGTATAAAACTGAACCTAAGATTGGACGCAACAGGCGCTTGCCAAATACAAGTACCATTGAACTCAGACAAAAAGGTGGACCAAACCGCCATGTCATTGCACACCTCCTTTGAAACGGTGATAAAATGGTATGATAGCCTAACCAACGCCGTGGATTGCTTTGCAAAAGACTGTCCCCATGGGTATCACTCTGCATGCGAAATTCAATAGTCCCAGTAAGGACTACATTTTATTTTTGGAGGATTGCCTTTTAGCACCCGTGCAAGTCTACCAGGGTCTCATGTAATCATCAGACTTAGTCAGATTGAATTCTACATACGCCACTCACCGTATCAATTTCGATACCCAGGTAAGATAAGCATGTAGTTGGACCCTCTGTTTTGTCTGCTGCCACTGAAAGAGCCTTAGCAGCAAACAAATCCCTGAAACAGACCTCCACTGTGGCTGGGCCAATGAAAATAAAATCGTCCAGACAGTGCACGATCAAGTAACGACGCGCCCCTACCTGAACACACCAATGGAGGAATGTGCTAATTTTTTCAATGGAGGCACAGGAGATGGCACACCCCATTGGCAAGCAACAGTCTATGAAAAAGCTCTGCGGCATCCTTAACCCATAAACCGGAAGGAGTCAGGATGCAGCGGGAGAAGATGAAAAGCGGATTCGATATCCCAACTTGGGCACCATTTCTACAAAAGCGGACCATCTCCGTTGCCTCCTCGAATGACTGGTACATCACCCTCCACTCACCCGGGTTAATGGCATCAATAACATAGCCGCCGTCCGGGTAGGACAGATGCTTTATCAGACGAAATATTCCTGGTGTATATTTTGCGACCACACCCACCGGGTAAACTACAAAGTCTTGTAAGGAAGGGAACGAGAATGGCCCAGCTATTCTCCCTTTACACACTTCCTGCATAACCTTATTATTTACAATATCCTAATATTGCCTTGCCGACTTAAGAACTATGTTGATTGAGTCACGGAAGTCCACACTTCAATATCCTTAATCCCAAAATGTATGCATTGCAAACCCTTTTTTCTAAAACCTTTGTCAGAGGTCCTTCAGACAGAGCCGATAAAGTTCGCCAACATGTCCTGAATTAAGTGCAAGTATTCGCCCTAAATTCTCCCTGTTGTTATGCCAGGTAACAGGCGCAGAAAACATAGAATGCCACTAACCACCTCAGGAAAGTTTTATAGGCCTCTTCAACTATATCCCCTTCGTCAGACCCTTCCTAGCCTCATTGGTGTTGGTAAACATATCCATGTATTTTCCCTTTTTATTCGATACTTAATAGATAACCAGATTTTCCAAAAATGGCTGTGTTCTCACAAGCCATAGAGGGTGCTCTGGGTCTAGCCACCTTTTTGCTCCACGAGTCAGATGGGACCTGTTTAGCCTTGCCTACCGTATTATTCCCCAAAGATTTATACAGCAACTTTATAACTTTGCTCGGCTTTATTTGCGAATCAGCGGAACCACTGATGAAATGGCATCTGAAAGCGAGGGAGAGCACTCCAAAACGATAACCAGTACTAACTCACCGATCTTCGAGATGTTACCATGTCCCAAACATGTTCCAGATCCGCTGGCAAAGTGTAGACTGGCCACGGCAGCTCTGGGTATGTTGGACGAATGCTCTGGCAAAACAGACATATTAGAAGGCTGGCCTGGAAATTACGCTGCAAGCGCTGATCCCCCAGCATCTCTTAACACCTGCTGCTCAGCTGATGCTGGAGGAACTAGAAAAGCGTTACTCTCCCCTTGCGTTCCCTCTAGGGATAAACCAGTGGCTGTTCAGGCATGGGTGGGCATAAAGGGCATTAGAGCAAATGGAAAATATAAGGTGCTGGATCCATGATTGTGAGGGAAAAAATGCTGGGAAAACCCACTGTAAACCTTGCTGAGATACCCCTTGCCCTGGGGGCCTATTTTTGCTAGAAGAAGACCTGCCTGTTCTTGCAGAAAATAGGCTCCTGCATAATGCTGAGACAGATGATGGGCAGGAGCAAGCCACAGAACTTCTCCTGGAATTCCCAGAAAACAGGGACCCACTAGAGCCCCTGATGGTGTCTTGCACTTGCGAGTCCCCCAGTACCCCTTCTTGAGGAGATTCATAGTTAGCATGGCTGGTATGACGCTTTTGGTTGCCTGGAGGGGAGCGGACTTACAGGGACCGGATGGGACATGGCTGAAGAGGTCCAGTGACCGGACTGGCAACTAACAAGGTATATAAGCAGAGGGGGAAGGTTCCGGACACTAAAAAACTGAGAGGAGGGGGCACCAATACAATAAGGCTGCAAAACAAGCTAAACAAGGAAGAGACAGGTACAAAATTAAAGGGGGAAATTAAGAGAGAGAGAGAGAGAGAGAGGATAAAGAAGCAGAAGCTGAGAAAAATAGAAAAGCTGTAACAGACAGAGAAGGTGATACTCAGCCAGCCTGGACAGGATCTTGATCCAGAGATACCTCACTTCCTGCCTCACAGCCCTTCCTATACCAGCTAACTCCACCCCCCCATTCTAGCTAATAAACACACATAACTATTATTCTATTATTATTATCTGCATAAGGTCCATAAGAAAAAAGAGCGGGAGCGAAGCTCTGCCGTGAGGCGGTTTGCTTTTTTTGCTTTTTTGTTTTGTGAGTCAGGAACAGATTTTCCAGCAATACTAGCTTTGTATATTGTACTGCCTACTCACACACACATGTCCCATGGCTTGTAACTCCGGTGCACCCGTGGACTCCTTATATTTACTTTGGTCATTTATGACAATTATCATTGCAAAAATTCTTGCCACTGTTTTTCCTTCATATGGTTACCAATTTACTGGTTATATTGACGCTATTTGTGCTATCTAACATTCGCATGGCTTTTTATTATTGTTTCACTGATTTTAAGTGTAATTATTAAAAGTTAATTTTTAAAGGGGGAATGCACTTATAACTATGGCGCTTTTTGTGGGAACCTCACTTAGAACTCAGTTGTGTTTCTAAGGTCCATAAGAGCCTGGTGAACCCACCAGGCAGACCAATTATAGCAGGAATAGATTCTCTAACCTCACATATTTCGGAATATGTGGAAGTGCTTTTAAATAAGTATGTGAAAAAATTGCCAACTCATTTGAAAGACACGACTGCGGATCTGCAATCTCTGTTAGGTCACCCCTGGGAAAAGGATTTTCTGTAGGAAACAATAGATGTGCAACCTCTCTACATATCTATAGACCATAAAAAAGGCATTGAATCTGTGTGTGAGTTCCTATTAGAGGACATGAGTCTAGAGATGATACACAGAGATTTTATCTGTGATCTAATTGGCTTTATTTTATCCCATAATTATTTTACATTTTTAGATACTTTTTATCTTCAGATATGTGGGACCGCTATGGGGACGAGTTTTGCTACACATGGGGAGTTAGGAGTGCAAATATATTTTTAATGAGAATTTGTATTCTAATTACTTGCACTTTTATAAGAGATATATTGATGACATCTTGATCTTGATCATCTGGAAAGGACCAAGGCAGGAACTAACTTTATCCAGAATTTATCAATAAAGGAACATAAACTTAAATTCACCCATAATATTTTAAATGATCATATTGAGTTTTTAGATTTGGTTCTATATAGTGAAGACAAGAAGATTTTAACAAAGAACTATATCAAAACAGTGGACAAGAATAGTTACCTGCACTATTCTAGTGGTCACCAGAAAAAGTGGATAACATTCTCTTTACTCAGTAAAAAGGAACTGTAGTTAATCTAAAATATGTGCAGAACAATTAGATATGTGCGCTGATAGATTCAAAGTCAGGGGCCATCCTGAACCTCTCATAGAGGAATCAAAAAGGAGAGCTCTAAGAACGGAAAGACAGTCCCTTTCAACTTATAAATCGAAAACCTCACAGGAGACTCCAGTTTTATTTATTACACAGTTTAATTATACGGACAAATATATAAAGAAATCACTTGAAAGACACTGGGAAGTCCTGAAATCAGATACAATCTTAAGCGAGGTACTTCCCGACAAACCAAAAGTGGTTTACAGAAAGGCTAGGAATGTAAAAAACATACTTGCACCCAGCAATCTTCCCATTAAATCCATTTCACAACATAAAGACTTATGGGGAAGAAATTGTGTAGGTTCCTATAAATGCACACACTGTAACATGTGTAATAACATGGGGAACACTAGAGAATTTAAAATAAAAACCTTATTGATTTGTTGCATAACATCCATCATATGCTGGCTCGGGTAACCCTGTAAAATGAAAAACGTGTTAAGACAAAAAGAAATGCTAAACTCAGAATACAAGAACACGTAACAAATATTAAAAATAAAAATAGGAGTCACTTAGTGTCTGAACATTTCTTCACTAAACATAACACTGACTCAACTGGTCTAACTTTTAAACTTTCCCTTGGCAATCAGGGTGGAGACCTCCCTAAAAAACTGGCTCAATGTGAAATGAGGTGGATTTATGAATTGAATACCCTTTTCTGTAGATCGCTTTAGAATCACCTCATTAGACCCTTTTATTTGTTTTTATTGTCCTCTCTTCTCCTCATGAATCCCTTTAGGACCCCCTTTTTAGATAGGTTTGTGCTTTAATTATGGGACTTTTCATAATTATTATGTAGTTTAGTATAATCCCCTTGAATTGTAGTAGTTCCTTCCTCGTTTATTTTAATGCTATTACCATAGGATGCCCCCTTTTGAATAGGTTTGTGCCTTTCTTCTGGAAGTATTCGTATTTAATTTATCATGTCTTTCTAGTATTACTATTTTTATCTTAATTCTTACTGGTTTGTTTGCCCCCCCCCCTCACTATTGAGTATTGTTTTTAGATCACATTTATGCATGTCTTATATTGACTTATGTCTTCCCTTCCTTTTTTTTCATACATATATTTTTTGTATATATTTTCTATACATCGGATCATGTTTTATTCAGTTTTTCGCCTTACCATATATTATTCTTGGCAAATTTTATTTAATTGGAGCAGTACAATTGTTAGTTTTTATTATACTAGGATTACTCTTCTATTTTAGCCCTATGCCTCTTTTAACCTTCATGCTTTTGTTATGAATACAATCCCCTTTATATATTTTTACTATTTTTTATTATTTTGTATACATTTCTACTGTATGGTGCCTTGTATTTAAATAAAATTAATACATTTAAATAAATTTAGTGATATTTTATATATTCTACATTTTTGTGAGTTATCTACTTACTCTGATGTACCATCCGTCTTGTAATGCATATAAGATGCGGTGGGTCTTATAGTCATAACCACCGCTTACATGTCTTCAATGTGAAAGAGTCTCCTACCCCTGGTTGAGCAGTAGCTGGGTTGTCTGGGTAACGATCTAGACGCCTGAGTCTGGCAGTGCTACTGCGCATGTGTGCTTTGTGCAGAACAGCGTTCTCTCTGATAGAAGAGATGGACTGTTCCCCGATATACCAATGGGAACCCTCACTATGAGTTTTATCTTAGAATCCTTGGTCCGGATTCACAGTTACGTAGTTTTGTCTTACGTACGTTGTTTTAAGAATTGAGCTACCATGTATAGTAGCTTATTTATGGTATCTACATAGAATTTCTGTACATAGATTGCGTACGCGCGGAAATGGTACGTAGATAGCGTAAAGTAGCTTAATTCTTAAAACAACTTGCGTAAGACGAAAACTACGTAACTGTGAATCCGGATCCTTATTCCTTTCGCAATACTAGGCTTTCTTTACGCTAAATAGCGTGTGCTTAATATCTTGTAATAGATTTATTACTGTTTTTGTTTTTTGCCCACATTAAAGATGGCGCCAGTCTCTCTTTGTAATGACATGTACTGCACATGTGCAGTTTTTAAAGCAAAAGGTGCTTTTTTATCCTATAAATATCTGTATTCTCTGTCATGCTATCACCTTATATTTCTCCCTGATGAAGTCCAGAGGCAAACCTAAGGATGAAACGCGTTGGGGTGATTGATAAGCTGGATCTTTTTCATTTTATTGTTCGCTTTTTATCTTGAATGAATGTTATCTGTTTATTTTAACATACTACACTAGATGGTTACTCTTTCATGTGAATGCTATCCACGAGGATGAGGAAGAATACACAAGGAGCTAAGAAGTCCATTGTTTCACACCGGTTTTCCAGCTGCTCCGGTACTAATACATCCTCACCATTTTGGATAATCTCTAGGTGGTGGATCACTTCTTTGTTACCTCACATTGGTGCAATTATAATATTACTCTTATTTCTACACTATAGGCGCCTCCCGATTTCTCTTTTATCTTTTCAGTATTAATCCATGGGAACTGTGGGACATATCTGGGACGGCTGCCCCTGAACAAATCGGGTTGCTTCCTGTATTCTTGCCTTTGCTTCATATTGTGATTGATAATACAATTGACTTTTTGTACTGTGATATTTATTTGGGATATTTGGACACTATGCTTTTTCTGGAGTTGTTTTTCACTTATATAACTATTATCCCAGCCTGCTAAGTGCAGCACCTGCCTGTTGTTTATGTTCCTGTGGCCCTGTGGGGTCCTTGTATCCTTAACTACTTTCTTATCTTCTACAGTCACTATGGACAGAGAGTAATGTACATAATAGAAGAGACCCATGAGTCCACTTCCATGACTCAGGAAATAACATTATGCAGGGTTTAAACATTCTGATTCCATGTTCTTGGACATGGATTATGCTGTCATTTACTGAACATGCTCAGACCAGAGGTCACAGGATTTCCATGCACGGGTTTCCAGTTGTGTGAATAGCGATTACTTATGTTGTGAAGAAGAAGCTTCATACACATCTTATTGTCTTACAGATGTACAAGAGCTTACCGGTTCTGGTGTGCAAAGTGCTTCATATCCAACGTCTGTAAGTGATTCTGTTTTCACAAGATCTCTTTGTATTTCTGTATTGCAATACATTACTTTAGCCATAGCAATATCTCCAAACACACATCATTTATTCAATATGACTTTATAGACAATTAGAAGGGGACCCCCATTATACATATGGAAGTCAGAAGAGAGGTAAAAGATGCTTTTGAGGCACTTATGTGGGAAGTGTTGAGTGAAGGAAGCTAATATTTATTATATCGCATGTTGGCGGCTGAGTAAAATATTCATTATAGAGATAATGACTGAAGAGGGATATAAGCCTTTTGCTATGCTGCAGTTCTCATAGGGGGATACATGTGTATTGGATTAATGAAAAGACACCTGTGTACACAATGTGACCCCATGTAATGTAAGTTTCCAGTATCCGCAACGTCACCAAGAAAATATACAGTACTCACCTTCTAGGAAATTATAGTATGCAGTAGTTGCATTGATAAAGTTTAAGATAAGTGATTCCTAAAAAAATAGAAAAATGTTATCTTTTACTCCAGCAGAGTACAGCAGAGAGTTAATAAAATGTAGCTAGAAGCACACCGTGTGTGTGTGTGTGTGTGTGTGGGCTTAGTGGTGCCACTCACCTCCTCTGCTGTCCATTGGTTGCCTGTTGGTTGGGGGGAGGAAATGGAAGGGGGTGAGAAGTTTCTGTGTAGCCTGGGTCTGCCTCCTTTCTCCATGGATTTTTCAGAGACCTGTGCATTTTGAAAAAGATAATTCTTATTATTCATCTTATTTAGTGTCTATTATATTTTTGCAGCTGCCATTTCTCTCCTTTCTGTCCTTAATTCAATACTTTCATTCTCATATATCTCTCTCTCTCTCCTTGTGCTTTTACTTTTCTCACATCAACATCTTGTCTAATCCTTCTGTCTCATACTTTTTTTATGCCTTCCTCTGTCCCCTTTTCCTCCTTCTTCGCTCCCCTTCATCTTGCTCATTTCCACATTACTCAGTGTTTGCACCCATGCCACGTCCAAAGAGGTCAACCCCTCACCCGTCCCACCTGCGCGAGCCTTCTCCAGATTTTGCGTCGGACACCCTTCCGCCAGAGGGGTGCCTGGACCCCTGGTTTAACGTAACCCACCCCCCACTGACTGCTACTTCCGCCCAGCCATCTACTCGCTGGGAGGAGAGGAGCGATGCAGGCTTTAGCCCTGCATCACCGCCAGCCACGTGACTTTTGTCTCAGGATGGCGGATGGGAGTGCACACCAAGGGTGCCTGAACTTCCGGCCCAGTGGGACAGCGCAGAGCCTGGGCTCTACAGTTCCCTAGGGCCCCACAAAAGTCAATATGCAATGGGCCACAGTCCTGATACACATATTAGGCAGGAGGGGGGGCACCATAAACACACCAGTAGTTTAAGGGTTCAGAGGTCACGCAGCAGTCCATATGTAAGGGGTCATCACAGACACCCCAGTAGTTGTACTCAAGGGGGATATCCTCATAATTGGTCCCCAAAATGGCATGAAGGAGACGCCCATGTGGACTCTCCTCATGGGAGGGGACATCTTCAAGAGTGCTGGGATAGGGGCAGGGTCCGTTACCCCCATCATTATTGCAGGCCAGATGATGCATAATATTACCAAGATCACAGACATCAGCACAGCAGCAGATATCCCGCTGAATGTTATGGGTCCAGTTGTTCCTATGACTGGCCTTACTGGCCTGTCCCTCAGCCATCTAACCCCCCCTCCTGTTGTTCCGGATTATGTCATAGCTTGGCACCCTGCAGGCAGAGCCACGTGATGCAAGAGAGCCATATGACGCTGCTTGCCTCTCCAGCAATAGTGACAGGCGTGCTAGGGATAAGGATCCCACTCCAGAGAACTGATCTAATGTAATGCATCGCATTCCGGTGCCTTGCATCACAGAAGAGGACGAGCAACCAGGGCCCAGTCAAGCAACGCCTGGTGAGTTGGATCACAATCCATCTGGGGTTGAGGGGGATACTGCTTCAGTGTCAACTTGCACGTTCTTCATGTCATTGTCATCTGATGTATCTGGATGGTTTAGGTGTAATCTGGGAAAAGCAATTGACAAGCACTTGTGCAAGCGAGCCCAGAAAAAGCATCTAAGGCGGATTCTGCACCTTCCCTGCCTGCAGATAGAAATAGGGTGCATTGTGATTACACTGCCGTAGCTCGTATTTCGCAGCGCATGCGAGAGAAAATTGAGAAGGGCAAATATGTGGATATATTTGCCCTCACAAATGACAGCTGCAAAGCACTGAGCTCAGAACAAAAGAAAGGGGCGGTGGCAGAAGACCAATACTTTAACATCGGCTTAGTGCACTTTTATGGATACTTATCTGGAGTCACAGCCAGGTGAATACAAGGATATGATTCGTTACTTGCACCTGATCCATGGCATCCAGGTAAGAACCATAGGCCCCGCCTAACGAAGATACGATGAGCAATTTAGGCTTAACATGGATGGGTGCGCGAGTATAAAATTTGGGGTAAAGGACATCGAGTTGTGGCTTGACGTTACATATGTGCAGCAGGATGCTACCGCGTTATCACCTGTACCTAAGCGGTTTCCAAGCAAGGGATGCGGTGGCGCCCCATTCTTTGCCAAAGGCAAATGCTACGGATTCAACAATGCCACCTCCAGCCGTGGCAATAAATGTCCCTAACTACACATTTGCCTGCGACATAACGGCAACCAACTGGCGGCGGCAGGGATTGTGGCCCAAACATAGTCCAGACCTTGACCTGGCGCCGTCCTCAATTAAAGTTGCCGAATTAGCGGAATAGATGGAGCGCTATCCCAGATGAGACATGGCCAATTTTTTGCTGCTGATGGCTAAGGTTGATGTGGAATCAGGGTTCTGGGTCATTCAAATTCATGGGTTTCCGAATAGGGGGAGCTTAGACAAATGGATACCCATGGGCTGCTCAGGGTCTTGTGCCTTTTTCGAGACATTTAGCAGTTTTCTCCATTGATGCATCATAGCGGGGTCAGGGTTTGATGGGGTAGCTCACTACCTAGATGATTTCTTTGTGGTGGGCACCTTGGGTTCGGATACCTGCCAATCTTTACTATCATAAACTCAGGCGCTATTTAGTTTCCTGGGCATACCCATTGCACACAATAAAACCGAGGGGCCCACAACACAGTTATCCTACCTCGGTATTGAGATAAATTCGGTGGCAGGTCTCTGCTGTCTCCCGGTAGATAAGGTCAACCACTTACATAGTTTAATCAAATCAGATCTTGGAGTGTGGGATTCTATTTATGAAGATTTTAATGGCGTTCGTATATGGCCCGCCCCTAACGTGTCCAGCCACAAGCTTCAGCTCTTGACAGATGCAGCTGGGGGATTGGCTTTGGTGCTTATTTTCAAGGAGATGGTACTTGACTGTTTTTTTGGCAAGGGAACGTGTTCACCAGGAATTTGTTGCTGTTGGAATTGTACCCGATAGTGGTTGCGGTGGAACTCTTGGCATGCTGCTTCCAGACCAGGAGCGTTGTCTTCTGGTACCATAATTTAGAAGTTGTGCAGGCCATCCGCGCCCCCCCAGTGGTACGTTTGCTCAGGCACTTTGAGGTGTCTCGAGTTTAACATTAACTTCCGGGCTGCTCATGGATAGAAGAACTCGCGCGGCTGTCATTAGATCCCTCTACCTAGCAGAGACATCAGTTGGTTGATGTTCCATAAAAAACAAAGTAGGGTGGTCAGTGACCTGGAGGCTTGCCTCTACAAATTTATGCTGTGGGAATATAGGCATGGGAGATCATGCGCGTGCATGTGTTTTACTCTTGTGGGCATAGCCTTTTGCAGTAAACTGCATGGAGAGAAGGACGTTGCTAAAGGTGTTTTAGTGGCTAAAGAGCTTAAGGGATGGGCAAAGGCTAGGCTGATGCCTCCCAGCTCTAGCCACTATCCATTAATTGTTTGGCAAAGATGTTGGGTGCAGTTGCATAGGTGGCTAACAACGACTACGAAACGTTATTGTTTCGCACGGAATTTAGCTTTGCGTTTGCTGTCACTTTTCGTATCAGCGAATTAGTAGCAGCGTCTAAATCTTCCCTCTACAAGGGGCTTTTAGATAATAATGTTGTTCTCCATTCAGAAGCCATACAGTGCACAATTCATAGGGGTAAAATTGATCAGGCTGGCAGAGGACACTGGGTTGAGTTGTGCAGGCACCCTGATATTAACGTTTGCTCTGTGACCTTGGGGTGTCGCTATGCTGCTGTTAGACCTGACTCTGGCGTGGTGTGGTTTGTGCATAAGAACTGTATTCCATTGTCCTGCTACCAGTTTACAGTTGTTTCTCAGAGAATGCTGTCACAACTGGGAATCCAGCTGACTATGGGACGCACTCATTCTGCATTGGGGGCGGCATCGTCTGCATCAGCTCAAAGCCTTCCTGTAGATGTCGTCAAAAAAATTGGTCGATGGAAGTCACATGCATACAGAACTTACCTCCGGCCATTGTCGGATGATGCACAATAATGATCCAAGAGGACCCACGTCGGAATACCTGGAGAGGCGGTGCAGTGTTGATTTATTTTTGCAATGTTCTTTATTAGATAGTTGTTCCTTATTTCTTCACCCCCTGCCATGGACCGGATTGGTTCCCAGGATCAGCCTGATAGCTGGCCCACTGCACCAGGTGCAGGAGCGCAAAGGGCTTTTCCTCTTCGTGTCTGTGGCATCAAGTATTTTCCCCATAGTCATATATAGAAAAGACCCAGGTAATGTGTGGTGGTTTTCACCTTCGCCCGGGACTGTTGGTACCCCTAACATCTCTTAGTTAGGGGGGTTTATTTCTGTATTGTTATAATTCTACCTTTTAAAAACAATTCTATGTTTCAATTTCAGCGGGGGCATCACGGCACAAGGTGGTATGGGTAGCAGGCCACTCTTTGGTTTATTTGGCAGGCTTGCATGTTGTATCGGCTAATATACATGTACCAGATGGCTTGGTTATAGTCTGGAAGGGCGTTAGAGGCATGCTGTGGCCTAACGTTCTGGATAGCTTGCTCAGGAAGTAGTCTTGCATATTGGGGGTAACGATATTGGACGCGTTTCCTCGTTTGAACTGACTTGGGTAATAAAAGAAGATCTGCAGTTGGTTTTTAGTTGGGGACCCAACATCATTTGGATTTGGTCCAATATTATTCCACGAAGTGTTTGGAGATAGTCCCAAGATGGGAAGGCGTTGGATGGCGTGAGGAGGAAGCTCAATAGAGCAGTAAAGGTGTGCATTCTCGGTCTCGGTGGTAAAGTGATTCCTCACACGTTTTTTTGTTGTGATGAAACCAGTTTGTATCATTCTGATGGGGTGCACTTGTCAGTAGAGGGCATGTTGCTCTTTATAAAGGACCTTTTTTCCTGTTTGAGGATAGTATAGAGTTAAGTTGATGGTGGTGGTGGCTGATCAGAGGGTCCAGCTTTGGAGGAAAGCAAGCATGTGTATACATTTTTTATTGTGTTTATAGGTGCTGTTTTGTGGGTCTGTTAAGAAGTTACAGATGATAACTATCTTTGACCCGTTTGTTTAAGGTGGTGTTGCCCGAGGCTGTTGACGCGTACATGTGGGCGGTCTCACATTACACTTAAATGAGGTGTTATGCTGAAGGCTGCTGGTGTGTGCCTGTTGGTGGTTCGTTGTTTGATACCTGCTTACTTTGGCCCCCATCAAAACTTTTAAGTTAATGTTACTTGATCCGTTAGGATCCTTGATAGTCCCCAATTATTTAATAGTTACGTTAATAATAAAAAAATTTGAAAGTTCCCAAAGTTTATGATCTCTGTGTCTTTACTTTAGGGGTTAAATTTGTTTAGCGAGTGAGTGACACCAGGGTCCCCAAACATCACACATGGGAAGTTTATAGACTTCACTGACTACACTACACAAGTTAAGGATAAATGGGAAAATTCATAATTTGATTTAAGATATCACCAAGAAGTGCTCTCTCTCTCTCTCTCTCTCTCACCCCCCTTCTCTCTCCCCCCCCTTTTATCGCCAGTGATATCATGTCTGGCGCCCCCCTGCAAAAAATAAATTTGTGCCCTCCTATAATTACGCTGCTGTGCACAGGACAGGAATACACTGGAGGAAACACTGACTCCTCCCTCTAATCAGGTGACTGGTCACATGTCATAGCATACCCTCCAACATTTTTTACTGGAAAATCGGTACACCTGGGGGGGCGTGTCCATGAAGGGGGTGCGGATTGTCCAGAGAAGGGGCGGGGCTTTAATATATTTTTATTTTACACCTTATTATATGAGCTAAGAACTCACAGGAGAGGGTCCTGTCACTATATCAGTGCTGTAGGAGTCTATCCCTGCAGCTCTGCTATAGTGATCAGATGTTTCAGGACTGGAAGGTAAGTGTAGGGTGGAGGGACTTGCTGGGTCAGAATCCGGTAAAAGAGCCCTTTTAGCCGGTACAGACCACTAAAAAAAGGTACTGTACCTGCTAAATAGCTACAGTTGGAGGGTATGTGATAGACATCAGCAGAGGTCCTTTAGCCCACTTGGATCTAGCATCTACCTACAGCACAGGCTTGCGCCACTGTATTGAGGACCAGCGCTGGCCCTCACAGTTGCCACAGATCGGGCTAAATGTCAGCTCTGAGAAGCAGAGGGATGAGCGGCGGCGCCAGTCCAGCATGCCACCTGGATGCGCCGCATCCCCTCACGGAGTGCATCGTGCTGGCCCTGTATTTTGTTATCCTACATTCACTGATAATATCAGTCTGTGTCTTTCTATGACCAGTGGGGCAGCCAGTCTCCAGCCACATATAGGGCCTGATTCAGAGGCTGAAAATAAGAACTTAAAGTTACACCTGGGCTAAACCATGTTGATTTCAGGGGAGTCAAATTTCATTTGTTGCAACAGTATTATAGTTAAAAGGTGATGTTTCCCAGCTCAAGTCTAATTAGCAGTTTAAAAGTGAAGCTGATCAGGTATCTGTGTGCAATAAGTAAAAGCAAAGCATTCTCCCTGCATGCATAGAATAAAATTTGAGTCAAATTTGTTGCAACAGTATTATAGTTAAAAGGTGATGTTTCCCAGCTCAAGTCTAATTAGCAGTTTAAAAGGGAAGCTGATCAGGTATCCGTGTGCAATAAGTAAAAGCAAAGCAAAGCACCTGCATGCATAGAATAAAATTAACTTGACTCCCCCTGAAATCAACATGGTTTTGCCCAGGTGTAACTTTAAGTTCTTATTTTCAGCCTCTGAATCAGGCCCTAGATGCGTACAATTAAGAAACTAAAGCAAAGCACCTGCATGCATAGAATAAAATTAACTTGACTCCCCCTGAAATCAACATGGTTTTGCCCAGGTGTAACTTTAGGTTCTTATTTTCAGCCTCTGAATCAGGCCCATTGTGTACCTACCCTCCTGGAAGCGGGGCGGGAGCCGCACTAAACACAGCTGTGCTGACCTCGGAACCCTTGCGGACACCAGGAACATGGTAATAACACCTGCTTGCTCACATAACATCAGATTGTTTCAATATGTACATTTATCTACAAAATTAAATGAGATCTTGGTCCTTCCAGAGTACTTGAGGAGCATTGACTATAATTTTGATATATAATGTATGGACAGCAGTAATACTAAAAGTGGGGTGAAATTGGTCTAACCTTAATCTCCAGCTACATTCAATGATATTACATGAAAATCTCTTATTATCTTTATATCTAATTTTGATGTTTTTAGTGTTTATAAT
>WWET01000848.1:423149-472920 GCA_011038615.1 Limnodynastes dumerilii
TATATACAAACACTAAGTTACTATTTATTATTGGAGTGCCTTCTCATGAATGTTTTAAATTCTCTCTCTCCCTCAATATAAGGGCTTCCACCGTTTTCAGTTTTAATGATAAATGTTATTATTATTATTATTATTATTATTATTATTATTATCGTTTATTTATAAGGCACTACACGGTATCCGCAGCCCCGTACAGAAGCAATAGGAAAGCCATTAGTTACATATACAATACAATAATTAATACAAGGTATAAAATTACAGAATAAGGAATACAATAAAGGTACAATGCAAAAATAAAATACAGTACAAAAATAGCAGAACAATATGTATGGAAAATAAAGATGCTGGATATGTGTGTATGAGCAGATGAAAAAGGAGAGAGAGATAGACAGTAGAGAGAAAAAAGTGGGAAGTGATGAGAACAGGGTAGAGAGATGATGACAGGAGGACCCTACTCATAAGAGCTAACAGAGAGGGCAAATAAACAGGAGACACGATGATAATGGGGAGGGCAGGTTTTGCCATTAAAACTGAAACTCCAGATTTTCAGTTAGACGTGATATTCCTCTATCAAAAGAGGTGAATATAATTTGGTAATTAAATAAAATGGTAAAGTGTTATATTATGTCCAAATCTTTGCATTGAGGCAGGGAAGCAACCGATCATAGTTATCACTTATACATGGTGAGTTTGGAACAGCATAGAACATTTTACGATTTCATTTAGTTACCAATAATAATATACCCCTCTTTGGTTAAAAATACTCCTTAAAATAGTTATGAGGAGTATTTTTTCTCCGGCAAAAAAATATGTAGTGCGATCACTGGGGTATATAAAGGTCTAGAAATGTCATGCTTTATACAGATATATACATAAATATATGTGTATAAATACATACACACAGTACATACATAGGGCCTGATTAAATTAGGTTTACAGACCGCAATAGACAGGAAAAAGTTTATTGTGCGCTTTTTCCCGTCTATTATGGTAGCTGATTTTTATGTGCGCCTCTATGAGGTGCGAATAAAGGGGAAAAAAATTGCCCAATTAGCTTCACACCGCAAATTACGCGGGTGCGAGGATAATTGAATCGGGCCCAGTGAGTATAATTCCGAAACTCCTAGTAAACCCCTATATATATTATAGCGTGTCTTTCCTGGAAACCCTAATATACCCCACATGTACTTTTTATAGGGTGCCATCTCTAAACCCCAAATATACCCCACATGTATTACATGTGGGGGATATTAAGATGTCTGGACATGGCACACTATATAAAGTACATGTGGGGTATATTATTGGCCTGGGAATGGAACATGCTATAATATATGTGGGATATGTTAGTGGTCTGGGAATGGCACAGTATAAAGTACATGTGGGTTATATTAGGGGTCTGGGAATGGCATACTATATACTGTATATAGTGTGCAATTCCCAATCCATAACTTAAACAACATATATTTATTATAGTATGTGCCATGTCCAGGCCCCTAATATATCCCACAAGCATTAAAAACCCCACTTTTATAAAAAAAAACAAAAAAAACAACAACTGTGTTTGCCCCTGTTCTCAGCAGAGCACCCCACACAATAACATTACATCGGCACTTGCACTCCCATGCTCCATGTGACCCAAAGTGACTGTGTAAAGTGAAGATCACAGTAGCAGATCAACAGTGCACTAAATCCTCTCCTCCTGCAAGATGAGTGCAGGTAAATCTGTTTTCTTTTACAGTTTCTTATTAAATTTTTCCCTTTCATTTTGTTTATTATATTCCTGCCAGGGAGAGTGGCATCTGCAGCATCTGATAGTTTAATATCTGACTAAACTAAGCAATTGTGTAATTACCACAAATAATATAATAAAAATAGTCACCAATATTGTAACAGCCTAATAAAATATTGGTACCTATTTTTATTATACTATATTATACCCTCATAGTTATTACACAAATAATAGACCTAAACAAAGAAAACTGGTAAATTATGGGGGGAGGTGGTGGGCCCAAAGCATATTTTTGCACCTGGGCCTATGACTCGCTAGTTCCACCTCTGGGTGTGTCTTGTGAATAGCTCCACCCATGTGTGTCTGGTGTTACCAGGAAATCTATTTCTTAATAAACATGGCAACATCAGTATTGATTAATTGTTAAATTATAAGTGAAAAAATTCTTTCAGTTCTATTGTGAAAACTGACTGGGGATCCGCTGACTTCTTCATCTTTCAGGAAAAGATAAAAGCATGTGCCACTGCAACTGATTCAGAAGAGACTAAAGACTATTTATCATTTCTGTCTCCATTATTGAAGTTATGTTGTTTTGTAACTGTCAGTCTCTTATTACATCTTGGCCTCCAGGAAGCTGACCATCTCCACAGGCCTCAATGTAGTGAAATAGGACACAGTTTCTGAATTCTGTCATTATCACTTTAATATTACATACTAGAAAATGTCAGCTAGAATCTGATTGGTTGCTATGGGCAACATCTCCACTTTCCCTTTCCCACAGCTTAGTAAATCTGGCCCACACGTTGCAAAAGATGTGCCATTGGGCCTGATCCAGACCTACGCCAATGTGCTGTGCTTACTAAAGCACAGCGCATCGGCGTTCACTTACCCCGACACTCCCCCTGTGCGGGCGGATGGCCTCTTCCTTACGCCGGCTGAAGGCTACCCTATATTTTCCCTCGCTTACGCCAGCTGAAGGCTACCCTAACTACAGCCAGCCTAAGCGAGGGAAAATACACTCACACAGGAGAGTATTACCTAAAATCCCTCCCACCCTCATTAAACTACCTCCCCCCGCCCACCTAGACTAACCTGAACGTAGGGACGCTGGGGGACGTCTCCTCCAGCATCCCTACTGCGCTGCTACGGAACGCCTGGACTGGATCAGGCCCATTGACTGTAAAACTGAATGTGGACTTTATCGTTCCTCAATATTGTGCTACATTAATACATTCAGTCTTTCAATAGGTTGAAAAACAGGAGATAAAAACATCTTAAACATTGTGCTTTCAGCTTGTATACTCACAGTGTCTTTGAGTTGTACAATCATTTCCTTCAGAAGAAGGTCTACCGCTAATTTTGGAATAGTTAGTAAACCACTGTAAAAGGAAAACAGAAAAATGCAATGTGTATATGTATAGATAGATAGATATAAGGTAGATAGATAGATAGATAGATAGATAGATAGATAGATAGATAGATATGAGATAGATAGATAGATAGATATGAGATAGATAGATAAATAGATATAAGGTAGATAGATAGATAGATATAAGGTAGATAGATAGATAGATAGATAGATAGATAGATAGATAGATAGATAGATAGATAGATAGATAGATAGATAGATAGATAGATAGAAGAATCTACAGGCAGCAAAAAATGTGTTACCTTGAACAACAAAATCTTAAAAAAAATATATATATTTCCAGCATCACGGGGGTGCGGGTTCCCGGTGAGAATGGCCCTATTTCAAAAGGGCCGCTCTCTCCCAGCTAGTTTCAAACTGGATGAGAAATCGGATGCTTCTGCTTCTGCCTCAAAGAGGAAAAGCAATCGATCCCCGGAGCACTGTACACGGTGCTCCAAATGGTAAGTATGTAATCTAGCCCTAACCCTCTCCCTAATCCTTACCCTAACCCTCCTCTTCTATTACCCTTACTCCTAAACCTCCCTTCCCCCTTACTCATCTTTCTGGTGGGATCTGCGCTGGGCGGCTGGTGTTATGGGTCTGGCGGACAGCGCTTCAGAAAATAAATGGGTGAGTATGCCAATCAGAATACTCAGCCATTCAAAAAATAAAAACCGCAAAGACTGCTTATTCTAATTAATCTCTCAGATCCAGCCCTACGCTGCGTTAATACCCCGGGCACAAGCGTAAGATCGGCTTAAAAGCCGATCTGCGCATGCGCTGGGCAGAAGTTGCCCAGCGTAGCTATGGCAATGCCCGATCGTGGATTGGGATAGTAATGCTGGAGGGAGCGTTCCTCTCCGTTACTGTGCTGCAGTTAGTGCAGGTAGGCGGGGGGAGGGTAATGAGTCTTGGAGGGCGGCGTTAGCGTAGCAAGTGTATTAACACTCGCTTATGCCGGCTGAAATTAAGGTAGCCTTCAGCCGGCGTAAGCGAATGTTAATACACTGGGGCAAGGGGGAGTGTCGGGGGAGTGCAGCGATGGTACGCTGATCGGTAGAACGTTCAGTGTACCATCGTAGCTCTGGATCATGCCATCTGTCTCTACTTTTAAAAGGCATTATTGTGACCGGGGACTCTCATCACATCACAGTGTAAGACATAATGCATGTTACAGAATAAACATATATTCTAGAGAAGTTACCGTGTTACATATACGCAGATAATTCCATTGTGTTATTGTAATAGTTTTCAACTGACATATTAGTACACACATCAGTAAGCCTGGGGGGAGGGAGTTACACCTGCCTCAGGGTCATACAGGACCAGGTAGTATTGGTAGCAGGAGCGTTTTAAAATGAAGGGGCCCATGTGCAGGATTTGTACATGAACCTCCCCTTACCTGAGACAGGACTGCCCCGATTTCCGGACTTCAAGAGAGGCGGTGCCTAACAGTGCTGTAAGCCCTGCCCCTTTTTTGGCCCGCAAATAGGGATAGTCTCACCGCAGGGGAAGGGGGGCTCATTTGGCATCTATTTCCTTCCTCTGGAAGATCTTAGAGGAAAGAAATAGATGCCAAATGGTCCTTCCCCTGCCAACCCAGGGTGCAGGATGAATGCCACAGAGTCCCCTGTTCTGAGGGGCCTGTGTGCACTGCATACCCTGCACCCATTATAGATACGCCTATGATTGGTAGTTATTCTGCTAAGAGCCTTATTATCCACCATATGGTATATTAAAAGCTATTATGTATATTATGCTGGAGTTGCTGTTGCCAGTTTAGCCAGCTGATTTCCAATATTCAACCGGCGGATGTATCATTGCCGAAATGCTACAGAAAATAACAAATTGCTATTGGGATTGTGTAACTATTTCTACCTGCTTGGAATAGTGACAGGCTGCGGTGGCTTCACAGAGCTCAGGTTAGGGTTAGGGCTCAAGAATGAAGGGTTAGGTTTAGGCTTCAAGAAGGGAGGGTTAGGTTTAGGGCTTAAGGGGAAGGTTAGAGATAGCTCTCAAGATAGGGAAGGTTAGGATTAGGCTGTGGGAAACAGAGGGTTAGGGGAGGGTTAAGGTTAGGGCTAAGATGCAGGTTCATACCTGTCAGAAGATCACTCTTCTCGATTGCATGAGCCGCATCACCGCCACTGTAGAAGATGTAAACTGCTGGCAATTGCCATTCAACTGCTGCACAATGGTCTGTCGCAGAACAGACCATTGTATCGACAAACCACACCTATTACGCTGTGCACTAATCGGTAGTGTTGAGATATAAGCTTCCCATGTTGGGATATATTTATCAGCTCTTTTTTTCCCTGTGTAAAAGTCACCCAATCCATTTAGGGTACTGAGTGCAGCCTATGCACAAAAGGGGATAAACAACAGACTGGGACCTTGCCCACATCTGTCAATGAAAGGGTTAAAAGATTGAGTGATGTTGTAAGGAGAGGGGTGGCTTAAGGGGGGGAAGAGTTAGGTAGGTTATAAAAGGGGGCATTGCCAAATTGTCTCCTCCTCTGCTTTAGTTTTTCCCTCCCTCCCAATGTTTTAGGCTGTGTTGTTTATTTTATGTTTTTCTCCTTACAGACGGGGCATGGATTTTGGCGATAGAGGCGGGAGTGTCAACCTATTTATCTGGTGCAGGGGGAACTTTTGGGGTAGTTGCTATGTTTTGGGGAACTTTGGCATACCTTTCAGATTTAATCAGGTCGCTTGCTCCTTGGCGGGACCTAAACTTGCTGCCTCGACTTGAGGTGTGCACTGGGAAGTTGATTGTCTTGGGGGGTGGGGCTTTGGGCAGGTTGTTGGGGGAGCCTTTTGTGACAACGGAGTTTTGTCTTTGTAACTGTTTACTTGACACCTCCACCCGCTATGGGTGCCACCTTGTCTCTACTCAAAGTTTTATAGTCCAATTTCTATTCAAAATTCATTCCATCCAAGTTTCATTATTGTTTAATAAATCTATACCCCCTTTTTAAACTTAAGTCAGTTGTCTGTGTCGTTATTTCATGGGGTGGGGGGTCGGGTCATTGGGTGGTGTGGTTAAGGTTTTCAGTCTTTGATAGTTTAGAAGATGATAAACAATTTCTTTGTGAACCATATAATTTTATATAAAAAAAATATTATCTACTTACTCAGAATTGTTCACCTTTACATCCATCCCAAAAAGAAACTAGTAATTATTTTCAGAGTCTATATATTTGGAGAAATTTATCGGTTCTAATTTGACATATTCTGTGATGACTCTGGCAGAGAAAAACATGAATTATCCATGTGTATAATAAAAGCATAAATCCATATTATATCTAATGGTGTATAAAGAAAGTTACTATGTTACTCCCCATATATTTATCTGTACTATTTTCCTAGTGGATGTTGAAGTACTTTACTTTCTAGTAAGACTTAGGGCCAGATTTACTAAGCTGCGGGAATGCAAAAGTGGAGATGTTGCCCATAGCAACCAATCATATTTTAGCTGACATTTTATAGTATGTAATAGGAAAGTGAGAGCTAGAATCTGATTGGTTACCATGGGGACACAAACTCTCCAATAACACATCTCTTGTTACACAGACACACACACACAAATATACATACATTTCTGTTACAGACTCTTACATAAGTGTTGTCACCAGTGCTTTTTTTGTCATAGAACGCATAGGAATGGAGTTCCGGCACCTTTTTTCGATGGATTTTCCAAGTTTAAAAAATTTTAATATTTTGGCGGCAGAATCATGAAAATAGTGCAGGTGGGCTGCTGGTGTATCGAGTCCGATGCATGCGTACTTTGTACTGCGCTGGTTGTGATGGCTCTGCTCAGCTTGTGGCGCTTCTCAGCTTGTGATTGGTCATGTGGTCGTGCGTGAGTTGAGTTCCGACACCTTTTGTCTTACAAAAAAAGCACTGGTTGTCATACAACCTCTTACAATTACACATAACTGATGTCACAAACACACACTCCCACAA
Source organism: Limnodynastes dumerilii (assembly GCA_011038615.1). NCBI lineage: Eukaryota > Metazoa > Chordata > Amphibia > Anura > Limnodynastidae > Limnodynastes > Limnodynastes dumerilii. Next base: position 430,256 of record WWET01000848.1, read on the forward strand.
AACACATCATAGTTGTCTGAAACATAATTACTTAAATGGAAAACATTACATACAAATTCAAATTCAAATTAGATGTTTCCCTCAGAGATACAGCTTTGAATTACTCCCAATGAAATGTATAAACTTACTGTGTCCTGGAATTTGGTTGTGAATGAATCACTCTTGTCACAATCTTGCGTAGAAAATACTTTCCGAAATTATTTCCTCTTCAGTATGCAATACAGAAGAGAAGCACAGTCCATGACTAATACTGACACACACTTCACTCACTCACTCACTCACTCACTCACTCACAGGGCCGGCGCTACCATTAGGCGATCTTAGGCAAAAGCAGACCCCCCCCCATCTCCATTTACATACCGGGTCATATCCTAACCCGGCATGTAAATAATTAGCCAGCCTGGAGGGCGCCTGCCGCTCCTCTATAGAATGGCAGCGCCCCCCTCTCCTATGTGAACTGGACCGACCACCCCGCTCTCCTCTTATTATTTCTTAAACAGAAAAATACTATAAATCAGCGGTAAGTGATAAGTGTGCGCCGTGGCTCCCTGGGGTGCCGCGACACTGTCACCAGGATGCCGCAGAAAGATTGTGCTATCCCGGCCACAATGCAAGTGGATGGTGATGGGAGTCCGGCAGCTGTCTGATAGTCTGCCGGCTCTTTGCTTCACACATGCATATACACATTGAGGACATGGGGGTAGATCCAGAACAACGTCCGTGAGTGAATTTACACTAGCCGCTAGCGTAAATTCACACAATAGTACTTACGGCACATGCACACGGCAGATGTTACGCCAAGACATAGCGTAAGGGGCAGTCATGTATCAGTAGCGTATCAACTTACGAAGGGGCGTGCCAGCCATACGCCACCAGTATTTACGCTTCGAAGGCAGAGTGAGGCATTTACAGTACAGTATAGGCGTGCTTAGCAGTGTAGCTATTTGTGTGAAGTCTGTCCGATAGTGGTTACGCAGCGTAAAGTTAATGTAGGGTATGGAAAGCGTAAGGCGCCTAAAATACATACATGAGAGGGGTGTGCCGAGGGGCATGCATCGAAGGTACGTTAGCGTAAGAACGCAGCGTAGTAAAAGCATAGCTCTGGATCTGGCCCATGATGAGGAGGGAGACAACAAAAGGAGGAGATCATGGGGAAGGGGGATAACACAGGAGGAGATGATGGGGAAGGGAGATAACATAGGAGGAGATGATGGGGAGTGGGACAACACAGGAGGAGATGATGGAGAAGGGGGATAACACAGGAGGAGATGATGGGGAAGGGGGATAACACAGAAGGAGCTGATGGGGAAGGGGGATAACACAGGAGGAGATGATGGGGAGGGGGATAACACAGGAGGAGATGATGGGAAAGGGGGACAACACAGGAAGAGATGATGGGGAGTGGGACAACACAGGAGGAGATGATGAGGGGAAGGAGAGATGATGGAGATAGAGAACTGACATGGGTAGGGGGAGATGATGAAAATTAGAAGATGATAAATGGAGAGGGAGAGATGATGATAATGGTATGGTGATGAATGTGGAGGGTTAGATGATGAAGGGAACAAGGAGGGGGAACTGATTAAGAGGAGTGGGAAATAATGAAGGGAGTGGAGAAATTATAAAGAGAATGGGGATATGATAAACGGGGAGGGGGAGATGATGAAGAGGAGGGGGGATGATGAAGGGGATAGAGAAATGATAAAGAGAATGGGGAAGATGATGAGAATGGGGAGACGATGAATGGGAAGGGGGTGATGATAAAGTGAATGAGGAGGTTGAGATGATGAAGCGAATATAGGTTTTTTTTCTTGGTTTTTTAATAATATATATTTTATTTTGCTTTTTGTAAAACCTGTTCTAGAACTGCATACCCCTGTGTTCCAGGTGAAATAAAAGAAAGAGTACTCCAATCATTTCTTTGCAGCCTATCACTGAGAGAGGAACGGTAAGTCTTATATTTGTTATTATTTTACATAGATTATGTTGTATTAAGAGGTGGCTATGTCCTGCCATCAATAATTTATAATAATATAAATAGTTATTATGCTATTTTGACTCAAATACTTAAAAAATGGGACTGCTTGGTAATTATTTTGTCTTAGGGGTGCCTTGAAAAAATATGGAGACCCTAAGGGTGCCTCGAACTGAGAAAGTTTTGGAAACACTGCTATAAATAATAAAATAAGAAATAGTACTCACCTTCCAGGACGCAGATCCTTCCTACTTACCGCCGCACTCCTTCCTGGATATGGATGTGACGTGACGTCATCAGGTGACGTCCGCCCGACATCTTGTGACGAACGAGCAGCGAGGAAGAAGACTGAAGAGGAGACTGAAGAGAAGACTGTCAGACAGGAGAAGATCTAGTCAGGTAAGGAAACGGAGATTTCGGAAGGGGACATGGAGGGGCATGGAGATTTCAGAAGGGGGCATGGAAGTTTCAGAAGCGGCCGTGGCATGGAGGTTTCAATAAGGGGCATGCATGGAGATTTCAGAAGGGGGCATGGAGCAGCATGGAAGTTTCAGAAGGGGCTGTGGCATGGAGGTTTCAATAAGGAGTCATGCATGGAGATTTCAGAAGGGGGCATGGAGGGGCAGGGAAGTTTCAGAAGGGGCTATAGCATGGAGGTTTCAATAAGGGGGCATGCATGGTGATTTCAGAAGGCGGCATGGAAGTTTTAGAAGGGGCCGTGGCATGAAGGTTTCAATAAGGGGGCATGCATGGAGGTTTCAGCAGGGAGCATGGAGGTTTCAGAAGGGGCCTGTGCATGGAGGTTTCAATAAAGGGGCATGCATGGAGTTTTAAAAAGGGGGCATGGAAGTTTCAGAAGGGACCTGGGCATGAAGGTTTCAATAAGGGGGCATGCATGGAGGTTTTAGAAAGGGGCATGCATGGAGGTTTCAGAAGGGGACTTAGAGGCCTGAAGGGGCATTTGAAGGGGCGCTTATAAGAGAGGCATGAAGGGGGCTTGAACTTGTATCTAAATTTGGTAAAGTTAAAGCACGTAAAGTAAAGATCTAATTTGTCTTGTGCATTTCCTTTAGTTCATGCTCTGTAATTAAGTGGTCTTTATTTATTAGCATTGTTCTTGTTGTCTTTTATTTATTTGATACAATTTAGTGTTACTATTTGATTTTATTTCTTAATACAAGTATGCAATACACTATTTTTCTGTTTACCGTTTGCTGCACTTTACAGATTAAAAAATAGTCAATATTACTATTATAATTGAGTTTTAACTGAGAACAAGGCACACAGTTTTGTAAAGTAATATCTCTACTTGGGTACTGTAAAAACACTTGTTTCTCTTATGTATGTTTCAAAGTAAACTTAATTATATTTTCACAACTTGGGTGTTTCATTGGTAAGGATGGGAGGTGCGGTGCGTGTGAGTGGGGAGGTGTGGTGCGTGTTGGTGGGGGGTTGTGTGGGGATGGGGGGGAACAGGCCAAACTTCACCTAGGGTGCCCAGAGATCTAGCACCGGCCCTGCTCACTCACTCACTCTCTCTCACACCTAGTTACTCTTCTACTGACTGCCATATCAGATAGAAAGTGTCTATTTTTGCACAGGCTAAATGAGGCCCCTGAAGGCCACCCAGACAGTGCCAAATTATTTTATTTAATCAGTAGTCAAATGAGGCTGTCTGCTTTTTTAATCAAAAGCCCTTGGAAGCTGCCAAGATGCCGCTTGTGTTCTCCAGCAAAATGAGCCATTCAGACACTGCCTGGATGACCTCAATCTGCATATAATGTAATGGGATAGACTATGGTCAATCTGCCCCTTGCTCCAATAGCCAGGGACAATAGTCCTAGTGGAACATTGGGCCTGATCCAGAGCTACGAAAATTTGCACGGCGGGCGAATGCGTACGTTCGACCGTGCGAAAAAAACATGCACGCCCCTAACACTCCAATAGTAAAGTACCTGCTTACGGCGGCTATACCCTACACTGGGTACTACCGTCGGCCGTACGAATTTTCGCACATAATACGCAAATCGTACGGCCTTAGCACGCCCATACTGTACAATTTAAATGGCTATCCCCGCCTCCCTGTTGTAAAACGAGTGCCCAGGCGACCGTCGTACTGAACGCACGCGCCTCGAGCGAAAAATTCGCACACCATACGACCGCTATACGCTCATGTCGTCCAGCCGACCGGAAGCTGTCATACTGAGCATGCGCGGTGCGAATTTTCGTACGAAAATACGCAAAAAACGGTCGTACGCTCGCACGAAATCGGCCAATTTCGTAGCTCTGGATCAGGCCCATTCTCTCTACAGCTCTGCTCCCATCGTAATAGGATTGGCACAACAGCAGTCACACTATTCAGGCAGAGATACGATTATCAAGTCAGAGCATTTTTTTAACTGGTTTTTACAAACCAGAGCTTGCAACTTTTATATATAAATAGGGAAGCAGGGAGGCAGAGGAAATGGACAGAGATAATAAATGACCTGATCATCAATTGGCACTTTAGTTGACTTCTGTACGCTAGGTATGGAAGTCAGCTTAATATTGGTACTGCGAAAATGACTTCCGCAACAGAGGCAGGGCTACCCACCATGCGTAAGACCACTATGCCCTTATGTACCATGCTCTATTCGGTGCACATGTAGATGCACAGAATAGGTAAGGTTGCCCCCTACAGACGTATTTAGTCTCTGCACATGGAGGTCAGGGGGAGGGCCCTGCTCCCCTACACGCAGTATTGTAAATCTCAAATTCCGTACGTTGCGGAGGCTACGCATGAAATTAAATCTTAAATCAGGATCAGGCCCATTACCCCTGTCTACTGTGTGTAAATAACGGCATTGCTTTCCATAGATGTGTCATTATCCTCCGAACAGAGACAAAAGATAGAATGTGTTACACTGACTGTCCTGCACACATCTCACATTAAAAGAACCACAAATCTTTTCATGATAAAGTCTACATAGAATTTGTAGCAGTTGCAAAATAAAAATGGATGATGACTTACAATGAGAATATGGGAATGAGCCAGTGGCAGAACAAGTCAGGGTTGGACAGATAACATTATTGTAAGGTATGACTTATATATGCTAAATGCATTTCATTGTATTGTGCAGCGCGGTGGCTCAGTGAGTAGCACTTTTGTCTCACAGTACTGAGGTCATGAATTCAATTCCTGGACTAGGCCTTATCTGTGTGCAGTTTGTATGTTCTCCCCGTGTCTACGTGGGTTTTCTCTGGGTGCTCCAGTTTCCACCCACTCTCCAAAAACATTCTGGTAGGTAAATTGGCTGCTGATTAAGTTAGTCTATTGTGTGTCTGTATTGTAGAATGTTGCTCTTATGGGGCAGGGACTGATGTGAATGTTAAATATTCTACGTAAAGTGCTATGTAATCAGATAGCGCTACAAAAAAATCTGTTAATAAATAGATAAACTAAGGGTTAATCTTTAGCCTGGGTGACATTAAACTCACTGAGTGGGCCGGACAAGGTGGTGGTGCTACTTACAAATGTTTGACGACTGATCCGTTGTAACTGAAAGGTAAATGGTCTATGTTAGCAGGAAAGTGGTTATGGTTACAAGACACCTGAATTTTCCCCTCCCTCCCCATGGGCCTGATCCAGACCTACGCCCATGAGCGATCGTACGCTGGTCGGGAGCGTAAAACCGGGAGAAAAAACGCACTGCGCATGTGCAGGATGACAACTACCGGTCGTCCGAAGGACATGAGCGCACAGCGAGAGTATTTTGAGCGTAATTTTCGCCCAAGGGGCGTGCGTTTTGTACGACGATAGTCCGGACGCTCGAGTTACTACACAGAGGCGGGGATAGCCATTTAAATTGTACAGTATGGGCATACTAAGCCCCGTACGACCAGCGTATCGGTACGAAAATTCGCACGGACGCTTGAAAAAGTTAGGGTAGGGTTCAGCCGCCGTAAGTCGGTACAATCAATGGGAGTGTCATGGGCGTGAAAGTTTATACGCCAGGGCGATCATACGCTACGCTCGCTGGCGTAGGTCTGGATCAGGCCCCATGTGTTTGAGTTTTTCTGTGGCTTTCCTTTTCTTCTATGTCAAAAGTAGTAACATTGGGCCTGATTCAGACTTAAGAAGGAGCTTGAATAAAAGAGAGGAAAGTTAATCTAAATCTAAACCATGTTTCATGTTTCATTGCCCAAGTCTAAATAACAGTGTTATAGTAAAGCTGGTCAGTATCTGTGTGCAGTAAGTAATTAAAAGAAAACAATAAACTTGACTCCCCCTGTAATCAACATGGTTTTGCCCAGGAGTAACCTTCCTCTCTTATTTTAAGTTCCTTCTTAAGTCTGAATCAGGTCCATTGTGTTTTGTGTTTAATGTTAAACAGTTGATGTTTTCTTCTTGGCGCAGCTAGAGGTTGAGTTGAGGCGGCATATTGGCGTTTATAAGGTATTCGATTGTATGTAAGGATCGGCCTGAGTTGGGACCCGCACTCCACGGGCGGTCCCTTGTTTCTCTATTGTATGGGGTTGCGCTGAGACGGAAGGAGAGCGCCAAAGGTTTGCGGACAGCTAAGTGTCCGTGTTATATATCCATTAAATCTTGCTTGTATTGCATTGTATTAAAATGTATCTGGTTTTTATTGCCACCATCAATTTAGGTAGTTAAGGTTAAAATTACATTAATAAAGAAATTAAATTAGTTATAGTCAATAAAGTTAATTTTTAGAACCAACTGCAAGTTTCTGTCTGTTTATTGTGTCTGTTTATTGGGTAGTGTCAACACTGGGTCACGTAGTGATGTAGTAAGCCTTTTCTCTATTAAAAACAAAAAAACCTACTAGAAGCACCCATGTTCTGTAACCACAAATAAGTTTTGTAATAAGCTCTCCGGGCGCCCTGAAAAAAAGAAAGACATTGGGTTAACTTTGAGGTACAGAAACTGAAGTACTAATGTTTTGCTCAAGTCGTTTTTTTGTGATTTGTCCAACAACAGAAAACATTATGTAATATGTACAGCAAATTCATTGACAGACATTGGGCCAGATCCAGGACAACGCTTGTGAGCGAATTTACGCGTGGCGGAGATGTAAAATCGCCTTTTAGTAAGTACTGCGCATGCACACAATAGAAAATACGCTCCGTAACATAGCGTAAATGTGAACGTATGGGCCATTCACGTATGTGTTACGGAAATACTTACGTGTGGGCGTGCCAATTTTGCGTGAGTTCAAAATACGTCTGCAATACGCTATGTAGGCGGGGGTTTGTATTTAAAGTGTACAGTACGGGTGTGCTTAGCTGCGTAAATACGTGTTGCCCATACGTACGTGTGTGGATCACTGCGGTTACTTTGCCAAAAGTTAAGGTAGGGTTTGGAAAGCGGATCTTGGTCAAAATATGTACATTCAAGGGAAGTGCCAAGGGGAGTATATAGAAGGTACGCACGCGTAAATATGCTACGCGAGGAAACGTATTGCACGCAGACTTCTGGATCTACCCCATTATTCTTATTTTACAAGTTTACACATTCTATTAGTTAAGCCATAATAAAAACTATTAAAACTTACGTTTTATAAAATCGAATAAATCATCTTCTATCGTGCCTTCAGTGTCACATAGGAAAAATCCCAGCAGAAGGAGAGCACAGAGTTTTACCATCTTGTTGTCATTTGCTGTTGGCCGCACTAGAATAGGAAGAGAGTATTGTGTAATCTATGTAACAGCAATCAGCTTGTAGAGCAAGAAGTAAAAATGCCATCACTGAAGATCACATTATCTATGAATCTAGTAGTAGATTATTCTATGACTCCCTACACTTACTACATGGAGTATAATCAGTATGTACCCCTAGAAGTAGGAAATGGTCTTAACAAAGAGTACAACACATATGACCAGGATTTTTTAGTAATGTATTTGCATGTCTCTTACACAAAGCTGGCCCTAGAAATAGACAAATGCCTAGGGCGGCAGTTGACAAGAGGGGCATCACCGCAGCTGGGCATGGGATTGAGAGGATGGTGATTGGAGTGTCTACTCGGCCCCCTATTCAATACCCGATCAGCAGTGCTGCCTGAACTACACGTTATTCAGTTACGCTGCGAGGACCCTGCCTTATCGTTTCCACACTGTACAATGAGACCGGAGCGGAAATGGGATTTGTACATAAGGGTTGAAGCTGCCCCTTACTGTATACTCTGCATTCCTCCCCCTCCCACAGACCAGAAGCTCCTCTGCGTCCAGCTCTGGCCAGTCGCACTGTCAGAATACTTACCAGGATGTATCTAGAGCCTCTGTCCTGGTATGAAAGACACTACTTACTATTGGTTGTGATTTTCAGGCACAATGTGGCGATTTCGGACACATTGTTTTCCAGCAAATTCATCACAACTGCAGGGATTTGTATCCAGCTACAGTTAGACACCGTGGGCTGGATCCAGACCTAAGAAGGAGCTTGAAACTAAGGGCCGGATTCACAACCCCGGACGTATTACACAATAGTCCGGGGTTTACCGATAATAGCTACTACGCATACGTGGTAACTATTTTACATAATCTACGTATCGTTTCATTACGTAGATTGTGTATATGCGGTCTTTAAGATCGCATATATGCAATCTATGTAACAAAACAATACGTAGACTACATAAAATAGTTACCACACATGCGAGAGTAGCTATTATCGGTAAAACCGGACGTATGTGCAATTCCTTCAGGGTTGTGAATCCGGCCCTAAGAGAGGAAAGTTACTCCTGGGCAACAACCATGTTGATTTCAGGGGGAGTCAAGTTAATTGTAATCTTTGCATGCAGGGATATATCTTTGAATTGCTTACTGCACACAGATACTGACCAGCTTTACTATCACACTGTTATTTAGACTTTGGCTGGGAAACATCACCGCTCATCTCCAATGCTGTTTGCAACAGATGAAATATGACTCCGCTGCAACCAACATGGTTTAGCCCAGGAGTAACTTTCCTCTCTTAAATTCAAGCTCCTTTTTAAGTCTGGATCCAGCCCTGTGTCACCATGAGCAGTCACGTTGCAATTGCTTCAATGTTGACAGGTAAAATTTTCCCCTAACCCTTACCCTAATCCTCACTCTTACCCTCTCCTTCTATTATCCTAACCTTAACCTTCCATGTCTCACATCCTGGCCCTTACCCTCTCCTTATGTTAGCCTAACTTCCAACCCTCTCCTTCTATCAGCCTAACACAACAAGCTAATCTTCACCAGGCTGCCACAGCTCGTCCCCATAGCCCACTGCAGACAGATTGGGATCAGGAACTTATTTGAAATGATCTATAGTACCTGTCCCTTAAGTGTTTGCAAAACAACCAGTTTCAACTCTGATACAGTTGTAATTCAGCTGTCAGCTGTATCCATGTCGAAAATTGTCCATTTGTACCAGCATCTGCATCCCCTTACTCCCACAGGGCTGGATACTGTGGTACGCTAAAGAGGTGTTTTTCAATCGCTATTCCCTCTGCGGTTTATGTACAGGTACTGTACTACCAAAGGAGATACCCTTAGTATATAGCAGTATCTGGCCATGCGAGATGCAATTCAGTTTCTATTGGTTGCAGTGCTGGTGGGGGCCACCACCTGCTGCTCTGACAGATTGATGGACCAGAGAGGAAAGTGATCTTTTTTCTTCATTTTCAGTATTAGATTTTTTTTGATAATCGAGAGGGAAGTTGAAGTTGGTATAATGGTTAATTGCTATCCTTATTAGCTTACAGTTATACTCTATTATGATTGTGCAATATGGAGATTACCTGTCCATGAGTAGATCATTTGTTGTTAGGGTAGCAGATTCTAACCAGAGGCCAGGTGTTCACTGGAGCCCCTGATGGTGGGGACAGGCTTGGCTGCAGGCAAAAAGGCAGGTCGCGACCCCCCGATGGTGAGACCTGGAATTGTCACCGGAGGGGTAAAAGGAAAGAGCCACACCTGTGAGGAAGAGGTTCACCGGTCGGATTGTGAGGACAAACTTATAAACGGGCAACTCAAGCACTCAGGAAGTTAACAGACAAGAAGGGAAGAGAACCAAGCAAACAGGAAGTTAAGACTGGGAACAAAGGGAACAGTCAGGGAGAACAGAGGAGAACAAGGGGTTAAGTCAGGTAAACCACAACAAGCAGGGAAGAAGAAAGAGAGCTGACAAGGAACAAGAAGAACTAGGAAGATATAACAGACAGAAAACAAGGCACTGAGAGATCAGGCATTAGAGCTGGGGCACACAAGAAAATGCTATAACCAGCAAAGGAGAGAGATCCCTACTGGCTATTTACAGGTAAGCTGGCCAATCAAGGAGCAGTGACTGGACAGTCCCATGCAAGGATTTGAGCATGTCCCAGCTGTAAGGCAATAAGCCAGGACAAGAGACAGCGGATCGCACCCGAAAACGCGAGCAGGGAGAACGTCCTGGCTGCATAGTCACAGCCACCAATGAAAGCGAGGATCCCGGTTGCTAGGCAACAACTGGGATCACTTGTTCCAAGCCTTCTTTCAATCTCTCATTTCTACTCAGACTTCTAACCCAAAACGCCTCTTTAGTACATTTAATTCCCTACTGAATCCTCCTGTGCACAATCCACCAACCTCCATCAATGCCCAAGATCTTGCAATGTACTTTAAGGACAAGATTGACAAGATAAGACAGGAATTATCCACCTAAACCTTATCTATCAACATAGTATCCAACACCCTTTTTTCACCCTCTAACACTATGCCCTCATTCCATCTCACAAACGAAGAGGAAGAATTTGCTCTTTTCTTCTCTTCCTACTCTACTGCTCGCCATCTTGATCCAGTATCCTCACAAATCAGCCAATATCTATCTTTTGTGCTTATTATAACATTAACTACAATCTGTACTCTCTCTCTTAAGACTGGTATCTACCCCTCGGTATTCAAGCATGCACTGATTACTCAAACTCTGTGAAAAACAAAGCTCAGAACCAAACTCCCCCTTAAATTATTGTCCCAATTCCTAGCTCCCATGCCCCTCAAAGCTGTTTGAAAGACTTGCCTACACTCAATATTGCACCGATACAGCACTGACCAAGTTGGTCTATTTTTTAATCACTGCTTAATCTAAAGGTCGCTGCTCTCTTCTAATTCTCCTGGATCTTTCTCTGCTTTTGACACTGTGGACCACACTCTTCTCTTACAAATGTTACAATCACTAGGTATTCAGGACACAGCTCTTTCCTGGTTCACATGCTACCACTTTAATCGCTTTTTCAGTGTTCACATTTCTAGATCTACATCTCCTGCCCTTCCACTATCTGTTGGAGTCCCACAAGGCTCCGTATTGGGTCCATTACTTTTTTCTATCTATAAAAATGGAAAGTTTTCCAGCGCTCAGTATGTGGATTGAAACAGTCGAGAGCTGCACATAGACAAAGACTTAATATGTAACCCCAAAACTGTACATATAGCGAATATCAGAAAAAGGACAAAGTTAACAAGAGTAACTTTTGCTTTGCTGCGCTCATCAAAAATGATCAATCCTATCACAATTAGTAGAAAAGAGTCTATTCATTCAATCAATAATAGTCAATGTCCCATAGTAAATTATGAATGATTCATGTAAAGTTAAAGAAATAATATGCTGAGTGGGAGACCGTTAGTAACAGTGACTGATTGCACTCACCACCTTCTTGTCCCATTCCTTAGTGTTCCGTAGTAATTACAGTAATTACAGGGTCCTGAGGAAGTCTGTATATCAGATGAAACGCGTTGGGGACACTTTAAAACATCTTGTTTATTATCACAATATAACATGCAGTGCTATTTGATTGCTAAGATTTTAAAAAGCGATATTCTGTCATTTGCCATAGCGCCTTCAACAAATGTGAGTATAATGTACTCCTTTTTCAAACAATAAACTTTAACTCAAAAGACTGTACAAAGAAGAGCAACTAAAATGGTGCATGGCCTTTGTCACAAATCATAGCAAGAAAGGCTAGAGGAACTAAACATGTATAGCTTGGAGCAGAGAAGGGAGAGGGGGGACATGATAGCAGCTTTCAAATACATCAAGGGTTGTGACCGGCTAGAGGAGGGTACCATTTTTCAAAAGAAAAGGTGTAATAGAACACGAGGGCATGAATATAAACTGGAGGGTGGTAGATTCAAAGGAAATGTGCGGAAAAATTACTTCAATGAAAGGGTGATAGATAAATGGAATATTCTCCCATCTGAGGTGGTTGAGGCCAATACAGTAGAACAATTTAAACATGCTTGGGATAAATATAAGGGTATCCTAAATTGTAACCCCAATTGAGGGTAAATAGGGTCTAGGGTCAGTATAGTTTTCAATAAACAAATGGGCAGACTAGATGGGCCATGTGGCTCTTATCTGCCGTCACTTTCTATGTTTCTATGTTTCTATGTTATTTGCACCATTCTTGGCGCTTCTCTCCTTCTTTCATCTGCTGCATGAGCTATAAGCACCGAATCCCCACCCCCTGACTGACGGCCCGGATCCGAGGCGAAGGATCTCGCCAGAAGGAACAGCAAGGAAAAGATTAACATCTGCAGCTCCAAAAATAACGGAGGCTAAACTACCGTACGCCCAAAAGGGAGAGAAGAAACTCATATCCACAAAAAGCACAGCTTAACATCATTGAAAACCTTTGGACATCGAGAAACAACGAATAAGGAACGTGACAAGAAGGTGGTGAGTGCAACAGATACTGTTACTTACGATCTCCCACCCAGCACATTATTTCTGAAACTGTACACCATTCATTCATAATTACTACGGAACACTAAGGAACGGGACGAAAAGGTGGTGAGTGCAATCAGTCATTGTTACTAACGGTCTCCCACCCAGCATATTATTTCTTTAACTTTACATCAATCATTCATAATTTACTACGGGACATTGACTATTATTGATTGAATGAACAGACTCTATTCTACTAATTGTGATAGGATTGATCATTTTTAAGGAGTGCAGCAAAGCAAAAGTTACTCTTGTTAATTTTGTCCTTTTTCTTTTCTATCTATACCTCTTCACTTGGAAAACTCATGAAATCATTTGGTTTTTAATATCATCTCTATTCAGATGATATTCAAATCTACCTATCCACCCCTGATCTATTACCAACCGTGCTATCCTGCATAACTGAATGTCTTTTTATAATTTCATCCTGGATGTCCTCCCGCCATCTCAAACCCAATCTTTCAAAAACAGAGCTATTAATATTTCCTCCTGCCAACAAAAGCTACCACCCGGTTTCTCTATTTCTGTTTACAACACTGACATTTTCCCTATGCTTCAAGCTCGCTGCCTAGATGTTACACTTGACTTACTTTGAACTGTCCTTTGTGCCCCACATACAATCTCTTTATAAATCCTGTTATATACACCTAAAAACATCTCCAGAATATAAAACTATCTCTCACTAAATACTGCAATGCTTTTTCTTATTGGACTCCCATAATACAAAGTTACCCCTCTGCAATCTATATTGCATGCAGCAGCAAGACTGATAAAATAAGTAAGTAAGATATTTTACTTGCAAAATATTCAAATAGTGATAATCCATTCTGTCAATCTCTACACTGGTTGCCTGTTTACCACAGAATCAAATGCAATTTTTTTTTTACTAACCTACAAAGTTATAAACAACATTGCACCTGCTTACATAGCCTCGCTTGTCTCAAGATATATCCAGTTTGCTCTTTCAGATTATCATAAGATATACAACTGTGTTCTGCATTTCATAAATGCTCTGATTCCCAATTACAATGACTTCTCCCGGGCTGCACCCACTCTGGAATATTCTTCCTCGCCCATTAAGACTATCCTCTACTCTCCAAACTTTCAAGCGCTCTCTTAAAAGTCACCTCTTTAGACAAGTTTATCAAATTCTTCAACCTCCTTTATTTACCATATTATAAATGACTTTTTATCCCACTTTGCTTTTCTATTACATTATTAACACAAATACGCATGCTCTCTCTTTCTATATTAAAAATCTGTGATCTCTGTTACTAACACTGCTGTGTGACTGGATCATACAGAGCACTGTGCAGTTTTACCATACAACCTGGCTGCTCCATTGTGTGATATATAGCACTTGCCCTTATGTATCATACCCACTAGCCTATAGAATGTAAGCTTGTAAGCAGGGTCCTATTACCCACCCAGTTGTTTGTTACTACATAGTCTTGTTTATACTTATTGATAAAAATAGTAAAGTGCTACGTAATCTGCTGCAGTACCCAATAACAAAATAACAGAAAAACAGCAATATACATAAACCAAAAAATGCTAACACAAATTGGAAATTACAAGATAAATTTATAAACTGATAAACAGAATGAAATATGGAAAAGAGTGAGAATGAGAGACAGACAAAAGAGATACCACTATGACAATTATATCACCAGCACACTTTACCACAGGGATCCTTCATCCAAATAGTATCTAACTATATGGGTCAGAGCTTGGATTTATATGTTCTTCAGAGAAGGGTGGATACCTATGTGTGACTCATTGTTCAGGAGCTGTTCCCAGGTGGAGAGATCTTGAAGTTTCTTTAAAGCTACAATCTCCTGGCTATGTTCCTGGAACTTGCTGTGAGATGGATGTGCTCACAAGTTTATGGCTCTGTCTTCAGACCCTCTGTTTTGGATACTTTGTTTAACTCAGATGGTCTTTAATTCTTAAGGTGATAGTGTCACAGTGTCTAGTTTGATAAAAAAATATAGTAATTTAGATTATAGCAGGAAAGATCAGTTTTCCTGTGTGTGGCTCTATAGGAAGACTTCATTAGAATGCATTTGTAACCTAAGAACGGGTGACAAATAGCTTTGTGTGAACAGCGGTGTGAATAGTTGGAAGTGAACCCAAAGATTTTTATACAATGATCAATGTTATACGGCTAATTCAGACTGATATACATGTTGGACTGTATTCAAACTTAATAACATTCGCAAACATATGCAAGCCGTATGTGGGTGTTTTCTTGCGATCTGCGCATGTGCGTTGCAGATGTTATGCATCGAATCTCACTACGTACAGAGTTAATTTCTGTATGTGCACAACTCTGTACAACAGGAAGTGACAATACTCCATATGTGGGAGAATAAGTAATGTGGGTGGGGGGGCATTTTTATTGTTCAGTATGGGCTGGATTAGGCACGTTCGCTACGTCCGCACAACGATGCGCACAGAGAAGTAAAGGTAGAGCTATGGGATGCGGAAGTCAGCTTAATTCCGTTCATCAGACGGGAGTGTCATGGTAATGTCACTCCCCTCTTCCATGCGGACTTTAAGGAAACGTGCTTGGGTCTGGATCTAGTCCTAAGAGAGGAAAGTTGGGAAAAACTATGTTCATTTCAGGGGAGTCAAATTTAATCTGTTGCAAACAATTGTAAGGTGATGTTTCCCAGCCCAAGTCTAAATAACAGTGTAAAAGTAAAGCTGCTCAGTATCTGTGTGCAATAAGAAAAAGCAAAATATGCTCTCTGCAGGCATAGAATACAATGAATTTGACTCCCCCTGAAATCAGCATGGTTTTGCCCAGGTGTAATTTTCCTCTCTAGAACTGTATTCAGCTTTAAGAGTGCTTTAAGAACGCACGGAATAGCAAAAGTCAGCACTTAAGTAGCAAATGCATAACCATGACACTCCCGTCTGATGGACGGAATTAAGCTGACTTCCGCATCCCATAGCCCTACCTTTACTTTTCTGTGCGTCCCCGTCACTCCCCTATGTCATGCGGATATTTTGGGACTTAAGTTGCTATAAGGCGGCTTTAATTCACATGAGTGTATTATTATTATTATAATTATTATATTCATTATTATTATTATTATTGACGTGTATTTTTGAGGCGCCACACGGTATTCGCAGCGCTGTACGATGGCAATGTTTACATACACATCACAAATAACAGACAGGGTACAAGTTCATATAAATTAGGAATACAATACAAGTACAATGCATAAATAAAATACAGCACAAAAATAGCAGAACAATACGTAAGGAAAATAAAGATGCAGGATGTGTGTAGGAGCAGATGAATAAGGAGAGAGAGAGACAGTAGGGAGGAAAAGAAGAAAAATATGAGGACAAGGTAGAGGCGTGATGATAGGGGGGAGAAGGGGCGTGCTTATATGAGCTTACATGTTAAGTGGGAGGGGGTGGATAAACAGGAGACAGGGATGAAGATTGGGAGGACAGGTAAGCTTAGGTAGAGGGTAGGCTAGACTGAAGAAGTAGATTTTGAGGTAGCATTTGAAGGATTGGAGGGTGCTGGATTGCCTGATAGGTGTATGACATGCCACGTGAATAGTAAAACCAGTTAAAACATAAGTTATTATGTGAAACAAAGACCTCTATATGTAGAGTCATTTCCAGGATGTGAGCAGAAATGGAAGAGTTAATTCCAAGAACAGATGTTCCTGATCAACTGTTTCTTCACTAAGATTTACAGAATGTCCAGCCCAGAAAAGACCCTTAGACGAATGAAGCATCAGGATTTGGTATGTCATTAATAAGACCACTTATCTGTGTAAAAGACTATAAAAGACACTGATGGCCTAGCTTGAAGCCAGAGAATTTCAGATATGAAATTTGATGATAATTGACCTGATTCATACTTAAGAATCTTCTTAAAATAAGAACTTAAAGTCACTCCTGGGCTAAACCATGTTGATTGCAGGGGAGTCATATGTCATCTGTTGCAAACAGTACTAGTGTTGAGAGGTGATATTTCCCAGCCCAAGTCAGTGTAATAGTAAAGCTGGTCAGTATCTGTTTTCAGTAAGCAATTCAAAGATTTATTCCTGCATGCAAAGAATACAATTAACTTGACTCCTCCCAAAAACAACATGGTTTTGCCCAGTAGTGACAGTAAGTTCTTATTTTAAGAAGATTCTTAAGTGTGAATCAGGTCCAATGTTGTCACGGCGCTTGCATTTATTTTGTAAATAAAACTTTTATTTCTTTTATATATATACTTAAAGATCTTTTGAGGAAGATGAGTCTTGCTGCAGCATTAAGTATGGATTATAGGGGAGCAAGACGGACCAGAGGGACGCCAGAGAGGAGAATTTTGCAGTAGATCTGCTGCTGAATATAACCAAGAATTAGTCCCTGTTCCCTGATATTATTATTGACAGTTTTAATGTTAGGCTACACACCCATTACCTGGTGCAGGTACTATTTTTGGATTTGATCCAAAAATAGTTATCTATTTATACTGTGACTTTTGGGAAATATATAGAAATGTCAGCTTCTCAAATTTCCTTCCTTACTCGCATATAATTTATAGGTATTTTTCCTTTCGTTCTTTCATTCCTCCAACCCAATAAAGAAATTACGCTGCCCGGTAGCATAAGATGTTATTTAATAAAAACAAAAAAGAACAGGTAAAAAAAATATTGGGGTATATATACATTTGTTTGCCACATAATATTTAATTTGGGCAACAGGGCACAAATTATTAAAATGGGAGACAATAACAATGACAAAATAAGCCACATTATGTAGTAATAGGAATCGGGGCACATTATGTAGTTATAGGAATCTGGGGCACATTATGAACTAATAAGAATCGGGCACATTATGACGTTATAGGAATCGCGGCACATTAGGTAGTAATAGGAATTGGGGCACATTATGTAATCATAATATTCAGGGCACATTGTGTAGTAATAAGAATCGCGGCACGTTATGTAGTAATAGGAATTGGGGCACATTATGTAATAATAAGAATCAGGGCACATTATGTAGTAATAGGAATCAGGGCATATTATGTAGTAATAGGAAACGGGAGACAGTGTGTACTAATAGGAAACGGGACAGTATGTATGCAGCGACATGCCATTAGCCCTTGGCATGCTGTCGCTTATGGTACTAAAAGGCACAGCATTCTCTGCAATACATCGGCATGCTGTGCTCTAGTGCTAAATGCGGCAGCATGCTAAATGCTAAAGGCATTCTGCACTGTTTATTTTTGTTGATATAGGTCATTTTCATATTTTTTTATTTAAAAGAAAAAAATCATTTTACATGTGGGTTTTATTTTTGTAAGTGGGTGTAGATTTAACAAAATCAAAACCCACATCCAGCTGTTTTTTGTGTCAAATATTAAGGTGATTTTTTTGATGGGTTTTGCATATTAAATGCAGCTAGTTCTAAATCTCCGAAAATCGACAAAATCAGCAGTTAAAAAAAAAATGACTTTAGTTAATGTCCCCCCTGGTATACTGTCACATTCTGTGGTCAACTGCAGATTCAGTACTGCCCCTGGTAATTGAAAACAGAAATATGTTTATTAGTGCTGGTGTTTGCAGTGCACACAGAATATTTAATAGTAAATTAGAATTGCATCAGCTCCACAAGAAGCACACAATGTATTCTAACATTTCATTATGTACACTTTTTAAGAAGGAACAGAGTTGTTTAACTTGGATTCAAAATTAATAAAATGTTACATGTTCATATTTATTCCTTATGTGTACCTACCTGTCACTATATTCACCTGCTTAACATTTACAGAGAGAAAAGTTACAGGTCAGCAATAGATTTAAAAAAACAAA
The DNA here is from genome assembly GCA_011038615.1 of Limnodynastes dumerilii. Lineage (NCBI taxonomy): Eukaryota > Metazoa > Chordata > Amphibia > Anura > Limnodynastidae > Limnodynastes > Limnodynastes dumerilii. The sequence goes on from WWET01000848.1 coordinate 448,791, forward strand.
CTGTGACTTCTTTGTGATTACAGTCAAACCATGCGGTTTGACAGTCAAACCAGAGTTTAGCAATAACAGCAAAAATATCTGGAAGTCTGAACCTGGACAATCCATGTTGCAAAGTTGTTGGATATAGCAGCACTATGTGGTGTTTCTTTAAGTGTTAATTGCAGCTATGACATTAGTATTAGGCTGAGCATGTGCAATAAGTTCTCGACCCTTTAGTTTCCTATAAATGCCTTGCACTGAGGTCCAGAACTGAGATTCCAGTCACAGATTTTGTCAGTGTGTGTGTGTTCACTCAGTATGTTCAGATAAAGGGCTCTATTTATAGAGAGCTTTCACAACCGGCCGCCATCTTTAATGTTGCAAGAACTTCAGTGCAGGCAGGAGCAGGCGGCGGCAGGCAGCAGGTCCTGATACTGGGATCCTCCTGCCGCCGTTAAAAGTAAGTAAAAGGGGGGAGTGTGGGTCTGTGTGGTTTTGTTTTTATTTTTTGTGTGTGTGTTTTTTTTTTTTTGCTGCCCCTCACCATTGGGCATGCACAGTGGACACTACAGCACATGCGTATGAAGTGTGAGGATCAGGATGTTTTTTTATCTATATACATATCAATAACTTCATTATTATTATTATTATTATTTTGGTTTAGGTGAGGAGCATAGTGGACAAGATAAACGTAGACGACACCACAGCAGACATTCTATACCTGAAAGTAATAAAAGTGTTCCCTTACAAAATTCTAAATATTAAATACTAAATTAAAAGTTATGATTGTTAAGTAAAACATTATACTAATGGATGTAACTTTAAATTTATTTAAGGTCATCATGGTTCAAAGTGGATACGTTCCAAAGAACCGCATCAAACAAAAAATAAACGTAAGACAAATAAATAACAATAAGATATATTAACAAATGTAAACTATACATGTAGTTAGTTTACAAAATTTTGGTACGTTTTATTATCTAAATGTAAAATTAAGTCAATGATCGTTTACACCATTGAAAGCTTGATATTTATTTAAAAGAACATGATCGTCGTTCTACAGAGCAACAATCAACATCTCAGAGCTTGGGTATGTTTTTTGTAATTTATAGTATAAACAGATCAATGAGGAATAATAACACTATTTTTCTCACTCCTCATGTTATGTTGAATATTAATCTTAATTATTATCCATTACCTTTGTATTCTTGCAGAGCAAGATTCTTAAAATAAAAAAAGGATAAATCATCTATTACAATTGAAGATCTTAGACAATGCTTTAGGTATCAAGAGTTGTTGTATATTGTCAAAGATCATTTCTAGTAAATAAGGCAAGTTATCACTTCAAATGTGGACCTATGGAATTGCAATGTAGTGTTACATATTATTAAAACATCTGTTAGATCATATTTGAACCTCGCAGGAGGAGGAAGTTTATGTAAAAATTGTGAATGCAGTTGCCAAATTCGATTTCAAGAAAATAACATGATGCATTTTTAGTCACAGGGAACAAAGGATTTAAAAAAATTAGACACCTTATAATTGTATTATCTTTAGTAAAAGCAATGTAAAAATATTTAAAATAAAATTTACATATTGTAATTGTATTATTTATAATCTTTTTTATTTTACAACCAGAATTTCAAGTTACTAGAAATACGGAAGATAAAAATACACACATTGAATCGTTGGATACTGAGAATATTGTAACAGCTGAGACAGGTAAAATAATTTGTATGTTTTTAATATAAAATGTCTTTTTTTTTTTTGACAAAACAACCTTTGATTCTTTACCATGGATTACAAGCAATCACACAAGTTAAATGATAAAAATACTGTTATTCAAATTATTGACAAATTTTTTGAAGGTATTATTATCAATTAATTAATATTTACTTATCTTTAACAATAACACGTTTAAATTGAAATTTATTTATTTAATATTATTACAAAAAATACAGTTACAAAACAAATAACACGTGGTTATGCCATTTTTAATTTTATATTTAAAAAACTTACAAAGTGATCTATTTCTTTTTTTTTTTTCTCCTTTTTACGTAGCTGCTAATGGCACGATTATGACTGCAGCGAGCCTGGCAGCTTTCCATTTAAAATGTATTATTACTCACCATTCCTACAAGGTCCCGCTATGCTCTCTGCATGCATTGCAGGCCACTTCTTTGATATATCAAATAAATGAAGTCCTGCGCTTGCGCTGACACTACATTGCTGGACTTAAAATATTCCAAGCACAAATATCAAAAACCACTGCGCCTGCGCAGTGTCTTTATATAGCCCCTGGAATTTTCTGTGACTGACGCGTCTCACGTACAGGTGATTTTTTTTTTTTTGCTTTTTGTTTATTACTTAAAATAAAAATAAAAATTTTGTTTATACTTTTTTTTATTTAATTACTGCATCCTCTTTTATGCCAGTGGTCTCCCCTTACATGCCCCCCTTTTCCTACCCATAATAACAGGTATTAGGGGGAGGAAAAGGGTGAAATATGTGGAGATTGCTGGTATGAAGACACTAATGCCATCATGAGGTGGCGGAATGTTTATCTTAGGTGCCGAATGATAATCACGACACTGAGGGATAGTAAAGTGCTTGCACCCGTTAAGATAATCTGGCAGGTGAATAATTATGAAGCGTTTGTGCATCGTCATGGAAACAGCAATGACCATGGTGATAACACTATTTTAAATGTTAAGTTTTTCATTTTTAATTGATAATGCCGTTTTATATTGAAAACAGCCATTATAACCTAAAAATGAAATTTGAAAATGGAGCCTCGCCTTCCATAAGTGTAACCATAACAGTCAAGGAATTGTATTATGTATTATTCTAAGTTTTTATAATTTATAATTTTTATTATAATTAATGAATTATACTAACAGTCTGAAAATAAAAAACAAAGTTTTGAAAGTTTTGTATTTATTGCTATTCTAAAAAATATTTAACTAAAATACAATGTATTATATGTATAAACAATAAGTCTGTTGCATTTTTTTCATCTAGACCACATCGTTGAAGATGCAGCACAACCAATAACTTCTTTAGAGGAAGAAAATATGGATTCCAATATATTGATTCCCTCTGGTATGTGTTTAATTTATATGATGTTTTAAAAAAATGTTAACAATTGGATCACAATTGTTAAAAAAATGTTTAATAACCGACAAATATGTGAGTTAATAGGGTTCCATTCATTTAGCACTAGTACATTAACATTGCAAATATGATAATGCAGTTGTTAACAATTATGAACGTATGTTCAACATGTTTATGTAATCACAATTGCAGAAAATCAACTTGGAAGATCGAAGTCCACCAATGAATCATCACGTATATCAAGTGACGGTTCCACAAATTCTTCTTATTCAACCACTTCTACAACATCACACAGCGCAGTTTTTTTCAAGCGTTTTAATGTCTATAAATTCATTAAATAATTCATATAGCGTTTCCTCCAATATCGAAAATACTGTGATAGGACCTAGAGTGTTACCTTCAAATACCGAAGTTAGAGACCCTATAGTATCTTCTGATAGAACTAATGTTAGAGCCACCATGCCAACTCAGTCACACCTGCAGACAGTCTTTGATAAGACACTTGAGGAGTATAACAAATTGATAGAAGTAGGAAATGTGAGACATGAGCGTGCGGAAGTTAAAAATGTAATGTAAATGTAATGGCTGCCACAAATTAATCACAAACACGTGTAGCCAATTCTTTGGAACTCCTTACAAATTTATATAAGCAAAATATGCAAACCAATTAACAAATTCTGGAAATTTTTTGGGGAAAATATGGAAAAAAAAATTGAAGACAGACAACAAACACAATCATTTACAGACTTCAGTAGTATTTGTTCTGTGTCAAGTCTAGCAAGCCCAACCACGACGCCAACAAAACCTGAATGATACAAAAGAAAAATTAAACGTTCCAGTAGATTTACTGATAAATGAACAGACAAAAACAAAGTTTTTCTATAGGTACAAACATTATTATTATTAAAAGTTATGGCTTTTGTGTAATAGATTATACTAATAAACAAGTGGATTTAATGTTAAATCCTTTCCTTTTCATTTACAGACATAGGGCCGGATCCAGAACTACGTCCATCTTCCATTCTAAAAGACCGCATATACGCAATCTACGTATCGAAACGATACACAGATTACGTACAATAGCTACTACATATGCGTAGTAGCTACTGTTTATTGAACTACGTCCGTCTATGGAAAACGGACGTAGTTCCGGATTCGGCCCATATATCGTAATGAAGAAAATGTTGAAGTTCAAATTTTAGGTAATACAATTTTTTAGTTTTCATAATTAAAATACTACTTTCTAGACTTACACAAAAAAAGCTATATTTATTAAAAAAAATAACATACAGTCATGCTTTTTGTATAATCAAAATGTATTGATACATTTTGATAACATGTATGTTGTTGTTGTTTTAATAAATCAATGTTTTGTTAACATATTTTGTATCATTACATAAGTTATACAAATTCCAAACATAACATACATTCCTGTTCTTCTATTCTGATCTAATAGATGTTAAAAAATTATTTTTATAAATTTATTTTTCAAATACTGAAAAAATTGTAATAAACATGCGCTGAATTTATGTTTACTCTTCAATTAAATTTGGGCTGTTACTACGCTTGATACTTAACATTTTTATGTTATATGCGTAAGTGTATAACAGAATATGTAGGAATTTTTTTTTTTTTACCGTTTTCAATATATCATAACAATAATATATGGTGTTCTATTTTATTTTGTTTATAATAATACAATATGTTTTATTTTTTTGTAGATAAAGATTTATACTTTCGATGTCATATATGAGTTAGACATTAAAATTTAATAATTTTAGTTTTATAATTTAGTATATTAATAAAGCAAATTTGGTTTATGTAGTTGTAACTATAAACATCTTAAATAAGTTAAATTGTTAGTGAAAACATGTGTGAAGATGATAGTTTTTTAATTTTTACTCTGTAAATGCCCATTGCTTGAACATAAAAAAATGATCATACCTAAAAATTGTAATATTGAAGTTATATATAATAATTTATATATATATAAAAAAAAAATTCATACAGAATTGCATGATCAAAGCACTACAACTACAGACGTCGATCTAAAACAGATAGATTTTTCAGAACCTGTAACACTGTATCTTGTTCAGAACGAGGAAGATCTCAGAAAACCTACAAGTACTATTGAAAAACAGACTCAAACTACACATTCTGATTTTTACCAGCTTGTGACATCATTGCAAGATCAAAATTTGGATGCTCTTAAAAAATAACCTGCGATTTACAAAAAAATAAAAAATTTAGAAAACAGTGTTGTCTCTAACCTTCACGAAATCAAGGAATGTCCTCCCTGTGTGACATTTTACAAAAACACCATGTAGAATTAATGACGGAACTACAAAAAATAAATTGTAAACTATCAGCGCTTTCTTTGTTGAGGTAACCTTTAAGCACTGTTAAAGTGAGAGTATATTAAAGTTTTGAAATTTATATTAAAGCATTTGAAACTAGTTTGATACACCATCTAAATTAAAGTTTATAATATAAGTTTGGCATTATTGTTTTTTACATATAAAATGTTAATTAACTAATTGTTGTATACATAAAATTTTTGACTATCTTCCAAAATATTTTGCAAAATATATCTGTTTAAAATTTTTTACAAGTTTAATATATTTCAAATTATTGTTTGCAGGTATTTTCAATAAAATATGTTTAAAAAAAATATGTGTCTTTCATTTGCAATGTATACTATTTATTATTAATTTGGAAATTAATACAAACAGTACTATTATTTAGTTTTAACTGTATTCAGAACATACAACATTGAACGTAATAATGGTAATCACGAAGCCTTTAAGATATTTATTAATGCATACACCCTTGTCAATACTAAACATATGACATACATAAGGTATCAAGTAATATTTTTCTTTTTAATCAGTTACAATGAAATATTATCCTATATGTGTGGTATGAAAAGACAATACTGAATTTATGACATGTTAATGTTGTCAAAATTTAGCATAACTAGTGAAATCAGATAACAATTTAAAAAGAAGTAGCCATGACACCAAAAAAACCATTAGTATATTTTGTCTAGTAATGTTACATCCAGTCAGGGCTGAGAAAGCATGTTAATCTGCATGCATAATTGACCAAGCTTACTTATCTGTAATTAAGTTAATTCATTTAAAAAATTTAAATGAAAACTTACTATGCATTAGACGTATTTCAAAATTAAAAGCTTTTTTGAAAAAATAATGTCATCTTGTTTTACCATTTAACTTCCGTCAAACATTATATTTCTCCTGTCAATCCTCCTCCCCTGTAACTGCCTTAATTCCTCCTGTCACTGCTCATGATATTATTACTGTCTCTCCCCATTGCTCCTCTGCTACTACCCTGTCACCCCCCTGACAATAACGTCACTGTCCTGTCATTCCTCCAATGACAACCTGTCATTCCCTCTGTCACTCCTCTGCTACTTCCCCGGCTAATACCTATACATTACACATGCTTTATAATAACTGTATATACTGATTACAACTACCTCCATAATGGAAATATGGGCCGGATCCCGAACTACGTCCGTCTTCCACAGACGGCCGTAATTCAATGAACAATAGCAATTATTATTGAACTTTAGTAAAATAACTTCAATAAAAATCATGCAGTATGGTAGAATCCAATGAAGCTAAAATTAGAAGTTTTCTTATCGCATGTTCCTAGGAATAAAAAATGTATGTTTAGATGTTTACATGTATTGTATTGATGAAGCGACCTCCAGGCGGCCTCATTAGGACACCGGCCTACCGTGAATCTTCCCGGTAAGGTCTATTACCCATCCGCCCCTGACCTTTGCTGTCATTGAATGTGTTACAGCTACTGTATAAATAAATTGTTTTCTGAATGAAGCATTGATATCCTTTGCAAGTATCCCGATATATTTTACAAAAACCAATGTTCCTGTGCTTCTAATAAATCAGGAACCTGGTTAAGCATTTTACTTACTCATTATTGTGGTTTAACTTCTACTGCATCTGCCCTGGTATTACTTTCCTACCAAACAAATGATCATAACAACAACCTCTACCTTTTATTGCTTACACATTATTCAACTTGTTAGGGATGTGAGGGATGCAAATCATTATTTTTTTCAACATACCTGGCAGAATTAATTTGCTCCCCTCTCTATGCAATATGAAACATATGTAGATTTGATAGTTTTTTGTTCTTTGTAACCCTGGACTATGGAAAACCAGCACCACACCATTATAATAGTGGTGGATTAAGACCCATCATTCCGGAACCCATTTGCGTTGGAGCATAGAGCTCATGCTAACCACCGGACCATCTATCACTCCACGCTACTTGAGGGATCTGCACCGACTACTATTTGGGCAATTTCCATCATAGGAGACCCTGCCGCCAACATTGCACTCTGTTTGCCTCATGGCGTATCCAACCATATCACCACATATGTTTGCAGACACTCAGGTTTGCCATATCATTTTCCATCAATGTCCCGGTGAGTATTTCTCAGTGACTGTCTGAGCGTGCAGACTCCTGTATCCATACCCAGTATTTGATTTGTTGGTGCATCTGATTGAACATCAATTGGTCTCAGGATATAATATCTGTGTGTGGTGCTGCCATATAACGAATCTTTCCTTTTTTTTCCAATACACGCATTTCGCTTTATTTTATGGTGCCATACTTTCATTTGAAATAGCACATAGCTTACACACACATACATATATTATATGTACTTACAATAGGAAAAGTGACTAACAGAATAGGATCTTATGGAAACTACATGTGATTGTATGTTTAAAGTTATAACTTGTTACTCTGACTGTATTTATACATGTAAAAAATACTAGTAAAACATTTTTGCTTATCTTTTGTATTTTTTATTACAGCATTGCTGTCCAAAAATTCCATTTACCCAGCTCGCAAATCAGCCCTATCCCCAAAGCTGGATTAAAGGTCTCAATTCCTGGAGCCTTCATTGAGATTACAGGAAGATGGAATGTTAAGACAAGGTTTTTAATGTGAGAAATTTACTGACACCTAACCTCTGGAGGGCGCATGAGCCTTCCAGAGGTTATGTGCAATTTCACATAAAATTTATGTACAAATGGGTGGTTCTTCTCCTCCGCCCGCCAAGAAGGTAGGACATGAAATTTTACTGTAGGGGCAGGGTTTACTACTTACATGTGGATGAGTGGTCATATGGAGCGCTGATCCGCACATCTGTGTTAAGGCTGCCTTGTGGTAGCGTATCTGCCATAAAGTCCGCATGAGAGAAGGGAGTGACAGGGGGAGTTTACTCCCCTCTTCCGCGTGGACTTTAAGACCCCACATGTACGGAAAGCGTGCAGGATTCTGGATCTGGTCCAGTGCCTGTAAAACAACATTTGCCCTAAAGCATAGCATAGCAACCAATTAGCAATTAGCTTTTAGAAATCTACTTTAATTTAGACTATTAAAGTAAGCTTCTGATTGGGTAATACTGCCCACACTAAATTTATCTTTTACTATATTTTTATTGTCATCTGAACTATGCAACTTATTCTGTGACTGTGATTATGAAGGTCATGGGTCCATTTTCCAAGAAGGCCACTCTTGGGACTGCAACTTGGCACTGCATAGCAAAAAGTAGGTATGGATGGTTAATTGGTATGAAAATAATAATGAGTCCTGAATAATCCAAATGGAATGTTCCGGAATGGCCATCACCATAATACCTGGTACACTGTGCACTTTTTGGTTGATAAAATTCTGAGATCATTTCATTATTTTGTACTGTCCTCATACTAGTATCTTTCTTCTAGTTATCTCATCTCATTTTTTTTTTATTATTAATATTTATTTATACGCTGCCAAAATACTCCCAGCATTGTACAATTGGTAACACAATGTACTATCTGCATGTTTTACCAGTTTACCATTGACCTCCCTTCTTTGTAATGTTCTGAAAGCAAATAATTTAACCCTTTATTTTTTAGGAGTAAAGTGACTGAAAATATTTTTATATTTCTGATTATATTGATATTTCTAGATACTGAAATTATCTATAAAACCTTCTGCAAACAGAAAAAAATCTTACTGAGTGCACTGCCCACAGCAGTCATTCAGATTCTGGCAATCATTCACCCTGAACATTCAAGAAAATTACTGCTTAAAATCTTATTGTTGGCTTTGATCAAAGTCTCCAGTTTTCCCTTTTAGATGTTTTATAAATGTGCCCCAATTGTCTTAAGCAGTAGGTAGAGACGGACATGACAAATTCAGATATGAAATGTATGTGCCAAGATGTTAATGCTGAGACTAAAATTCTAATTTTATGTGGTCGGAGGTATTCACAGGCCGCCCTGCACTATCCACACCCCCCATGCTATAACATAACGAACTACTCCTCCCTCAAATACAGACTACACTATACATGCACCTGATAGATGGTGGAGTTTGGTGTGAGATGAATCGCCCAGAAACCAGACCCAGGCACCACTTCCTTGCTATGGGGACCGTGTCGGTCTACTTCTGCCCTTGGCAGTAATGTGTTCTTGTCCTTCTGGCAACTTTCTTACAATATTTAAGAGTAACAAACCAAAGCCTAATATTCTATGACTCTCGGGAGTGCAGGACACCCTCCCATATTCTGTCCACTCTGAAAAAGAATGCACAGGAGAAGGTTTTTAAGATGTGATTTACATAGTCATCACCCCCACATGGTCATCACCAGGGTCTCCTAGTAAGTATGTCTTTACTATTTTTGGTAAACTCGCTCACATATGTTTATAATAACATCCAAACTGATTGGCTAATCCATGCTTAAATCAGGGTTGCCGACTCTCCCGGAATGTCCGGGAGACTCCCGAAATTCGGGCAGTACTCCCGGTATCCCGGGAGAGCCAGCAAATCTCCCGCAAGTGACTTGAGGCCCGTGGTTTCACTGAAACCACGGCCTCAAGTCCTGCCCCCCTGCCTAGCAACACTAGTATACTAGTGTTGCTAGGCACAGGAAGGGACTTGATGACGCAATTTGCGGCATCAAGCCCCGTCCCGACCCCTAATTTAAGTAAAAACGGGGCCGTATGAGCCAAGGGGCGGAGCCTAATGACGCGATTTGCATAAATCGCGTCATTAAGCCCCGCCCCCGCATGCGGCGCAAGCTTCTCTCCGGAATCTCCCGGAGAGAAGCTGCAAAAAGTCGGCAACCATGGCTTAAATACTTACAGTTCCAAGATAATTCTGCTTTACTGAGCTTGCTTTTCCCTTTTTGTTAGAACAACAAAAGGTGGGTTTAACCTAAAGATGGAAGGGCTCAGTATATCTATAGATCTGAAGCTGGGAAGTGATGGATCAGAGATGACCACCAGAGCTATCACTCTGTTTGACTGCAGCAGTCACATCTCAGATGTCAAGATTCATGTGTCTGGGAAGTTTGGGTACTTTTAATTATGACTTTCATTTATTTTTAAAAATTGTTCAATGTATAGACCTTTTTCTCTTCTTAACTGCAAAACTTGCAGTTAAATTGCTAGAAAATTGATACAAAGGAATTAATTACAATAAGGAGCAGGTCTTACCAGAACTCTCAAAGCTAAAAGTAGACAAATATCCAGATGGGATACATCCAAGGATACTAAATGAGCTTAAAGAGAAGCTGGTAAAACTATTAAAATAACTATTTAAGCCATCAATAGTAATAGTAGTAATTCTAGTAAAATGGAATAAAACAAAAAAAGTCGCTCTGCATAAAAGTGGAATTAGGGAAGAAGCTGAAAAATACAGACCAGAGCCCTTTGATGGAAACTTTATTAAAGAAACAAATTGTAAAATATCCTAAATCCTGGTCAAGAGCTGTAAACTTAGCTTATCTAGAATTTAGTAAGGCTTTTGACAATAGCGCCAATCCAGATCTGTGCGTATGTCAGTTTGGCAAACGTAATTTTGCGTCATTTGCAAGCATGCGTTTTCAGATCCGAGTCAGACACATAGGGCCTGATCCAGAGCTACGACGGTGCCGTCCGACGGGCGAATGCGTACGTTCGCCCGTGCGTATAAACATACACGCCCCTAACACTCCCATTGTAAAGTACCTGCTTACGGCGGCTATACCCTACACTAGGTACTCCCGTCGGCCGTACGAATTTTCGCACATATTACGCAAAGCGTACGGGCTTAGCACGCCCATACTGTACAATTTAAATGGCTATCCCCGCCTCCGTGTAGTAAAACGAGCGCCCAGAACAGTCGTACGCTCGCTCGAAATCGGCCAATTTCGTAGCTCTGGATCAGGCCCATATGCTCACTATTCAAGTTAAAACATAACTGACTGCGTATCGGCTTGCATTCTGCAGGGCGTTCCATGGGTGGGTGTGGGTGGAGGGATTTAGTTAATGAGCTGGATGGGCGTGGTCACGCAACTGCACCCGATGCACATCTGCACTCACGATATGTCAAGACATTTGCACCTGCTAGAGGTCATGTCTAACTCATTCACATATCCTCGCAGCATAGGAAAAATACGATTACACAAATTTAACCACTTGTCACACACTTGTCATACAATTTACATGCACTTGTCATGCACTTTGGATGTTAAAATGTCACGATAATATGATTGTTATATTAGTAATTAGTTAGTTTATCTGAAGCCATATGTGCATGAAAATGTTTTGTTGCGTTGTTGATTGATGGTTGAATACAATGTTTTTAGTGTTATGCTTAAATTAAATATGTTTGTTAAATTCTAATTATATATTTGAAAAGTGCAATGTTAAAGGTATTTTTCTTTTTTATTTGTCATTAAAGTGCGATTACATTTAGAGTAGAAAATCATTGTCAAATGTAACTCAGATTAGGATGTAATATGGAAAAGTGACATTTACAGATACATATAAATTGATTGAGCAACTTCCATTTTGTGTTTGTACTGTTTGGGAGCATGTCTGGGAGGGATTGTCATTCCACAGCAGCTATTTTGGAGGCTTAAGGGGTGTCTCCTGAGGAAAGTTTGGCTCTCAATTTAAAAACATATATATATATGACCCAACATTGGGACTCTCATTGTTAGAGTTAGGACCACCATATGCAGAAAGGCCTTGACGTGGCTGGTGGCTTATCATATGTTTGCGCAAATATGTGTAACAGAAATTTCTGCGTTATATTTTTCAGATAGTCAGTATAGTCTGTTACTGGTTTATGGCAGTGTTGCTGAAACATTTTCTTTTCTTTGTTTCTGTGGCTAGCAGATTAACCCCTGGCCTTTCATGCACCTGTTTGCATTTACCTATAAATTGATTGAGCAACTTCCATTTTGTGTTTGTACATATAGGCTCGATCCTGATATGCAAAAACCTAATCTAATGTAAATTATATTTTGAGCATATTTACATGATATCCAGATCGGGAACGGATTTTGGATGTAACTTCTAACGCAATTAAACAAGATGGAAAATCTGGGACTGGATTCAAAGATAGTGAGTTGCGTGGATACAATCTTGGTTGCAGGACAGACAAAAGAGGTTGTAGTAAATGGAATCCTTTCTGGGAATAAAAAAGTTTATCCAGGAGCACCCACAAAAGTTCTCAATAAAATACTATAAGCGTTTTATTGATGACATCCTCCTAATTTGGGAGAGATCTGAAAATTAGTTTAATCTGTTTGTGGAAGGACTGAATACAAACAATTTTGGTTTAAAATTCACTTCAAAATATGGGGGTGCAAGTATAGAATATCTTGACCTGATTTTAGCAGCACCAGAAATGATGGAAGAATCTTTTCAATCCCATACATTTTTTTAAATTTTTGACGCAAACAGCTACTTATATTTTGATAACTGTCATTTAGTGAGATGGAAACAAATTATTCCATTCTCACAGTTTGTACAGTTGAGGAGAAATTTTTCTACTTTGGCTAAAGTTGAGGTACAAGCAGAACAATATAAGTCCAGGTTTTTAGAGAAAAAATAGCCTCAAGACTTGATAGACTCAAGCTTTGAAAGGGCAAAAAATATTGAAAGAAACACTTTGTTGGTATATAAAAACAAAACCATAGAACCAGATAAAAAAAATGGTTGATTGTCCGTTAATAACAAACTTCAGCTGTAAAAGTGGTCAAATTAGAAGTATTATGAAAAAGACATTGGGATATATTAGCCCTGGACCCTGTTCTAGCCCCGTTTTTACCAGTAAACCCAATAGTAAAATTCAGACGAGCTAAAAATTTGAAAACAATTTTAGCACCAAGCGCTCTACCATTGTTAGAGACTAGGGGCCTGATCCAGAGCTACGAAAATTCGCACGGCGGGCGAATGCGTACGTTCGACCGTGCGAATAAACATGCACGCCCCTAACACTCCCATACTAAAGTAGCTGCTTACGGCGCCTATACCCTACACTGGGTACGACCGTCGGCCGTACGAAATTTTGCACAAAATACGCTGAGCGTACGGGCTTAGCACGCCCATACTGTACAATTTAAATGGCTATTCCCGCCTCCCTGTAGTAAAACGAGCGCCCAGGTGACCGTCGTACTGAACGCACGCCCCTCGAGCGAAAAATTCGCTCACAATACGACCGCTATTCGCTCATGACGCCCGGGCGACCGGAAGCTGTCATACTGGGCATGCGCGGTGCGAATTTTTTCACGAATTTTCGCTTACGATGAGCGTACGCTCGCTTGCGGTCGTAGCTCTGGATCAGGCCCTAGGAATTTGGATATTGCCCCGTGTATCAAACCAGTACGGTGTTATCCATGTAGTGGGTGTAAAATATGTAAATTTATTTCGAAAGATAGAAAAAGTGTAACAAGTTCAGATGGAAAATCTCACTATGCTATAAAGAGTTTTTTAAATTGTAACTCGTCTTTTGTGATATACATTTTGGAATGTAGATGTGGACTGTCATATATTGGGAAGACTAAGCACCAACTAAAAATTAGAGCTTTGGAGCACTATAGAAACATACTCCATCAAGTGACAAATCATAGTGTTCCAAGGCATTTTAGGGAATGCCATGAGGGGAAGCCCGATACTATGACTATTAAGGCCATAGAATTTGTACCCCCAGATAGGAGAGGGGGGATCGTCTAAGATAGGAGAGGGGGGGGGGGGTTGTCTGAAGCGTCTCTCGCAGAGAGAATGCTACTGGATGTTAACCCTAAATACATTTACTCCATTAGGGTTAAATGAGAGTATGGAATTAACCCCTTTCCTTTATGTGTTCCCTGATTTTAGATTTGGATAGTTCTCTTTATTTCTATATAAGTAATTAGGTACATTAAAAGATCAAGTTTATAAATTTATGTATATAGTATGAGAATTATTGCTAATACTGTAACTATGTATAGGACCCTTAAGTATATGTTTATATATAAAAAATGTCTAAAATATTTTAAATCTAATTATTTATTTATTTATTTATTTATATTTTTAACGAGAAATATGGATTGAGGTCAGATATTGAACAATTGCAGTATAGAATTATAGAAATAGTTTTAATGTTAAATTGAACCAATCTAAGTAGACTGGATGAACGCAACCAGAGTTAAATGCCATTAAATGCAAAATCATGCACTTCGGTTGCAAAAACCCAAAAGCTGAATAAAGTGTTAATGGCACATTAGAAACTAATGATGGAAAGGGATCAAGGAGTCACTATTTAATGTGACTGAAAGGTACCCAAGCAATGTAGAAAGCAACAAGAAAGAGAAGTTAGATGTCTTGTTGTATAGTGAGAGGAATCAGTAGCAGAAAGAGAGAAGTAGTGATGCCCCTTTATAGGGTATTGGTACAACTTTTCCTGGAATACTGTGTTGCGTTCTGGAGGTCATATCTGCAAGAGGGTGGAAGATTTACAGGAATTGTTCAAATAATTCACTTCACTGAAAAGGTAGTTGATAAGTGGAATAGTCTCATATTTGGGGTGTGGGTCGCCGCTGAGGATGGCCCCTCTTTGAAAGGGTCACACTCTCGCAGTCAGAAAATCGATTGCTTTTGCCTCAGAGAAACACTGCGCCAAAAGGTGAGTATCAGTCTATTACCAACCCTTCCCCTAAACCTTCCTTTTAGCCTTCCTTTTCCATTACCCTAACCTTCCCTTCCCCACAGCCTGACCCTAACCCTCCCTTCCCCACAGTCTGACCCTAACCCTCCCTTTCCCACATCCTGACCCTAACCCTCCCTTTCCCACATCCTGACCCTAACCCTCCCTTCCCCACAGTCTGACCCTAAGACTCCCCTTTCTGTAGTCTAACCATAAGACTCCTCTGTACACAGCCTGACCCTAAGACTCCCATCCTCGTAGACTAACCCTTAGACTTCGCTACCAGCAGGCTGACCCTAACCCTCCCTTTTCATGACACTAACCCTAACCCTCCCTTCCCAAGAGCCTAACACTAAAAGTTACTTGCCTCTCCGGTGGGGTTTGGGGTGAGTGTGACAGGTCTGGCGGGTTGCCAATGCACGGACCCGATCAGCATATTTACCTATTAAAAACCAGTGCTGATGAAATGGTTTGATTAGATATTAAATTAGAAAAATTAATATCTTGTGATGGTTGAAAAATAAAGTAAAACTCCATTGCATTAACAAATAAGCGCCAACACTATTCTCTGTTTGTTGTTTTCCAAATAGAGACAGCCAAAACTGAGCTTTCGGCTGTCTCTATTTCTAAAATTGCCTTTTCTTGCCGGCAACTGACTTTATCCTATTTGACATGGTAGAAGTTAACAAAGTAGAAGAATTTATATATGCTTTGGATAAATATAATGATATCCTAAATCTTGAAGTAAATCGAGGGTCAAAAGAGTCTCGGGTCAGCATGGTTTTATTAACTTTTCTATACTGGGCAGGTTGAATGGACCAAGTGTCTTGCCAAGGCATTCTTTAGAATTTACTATACATGTATTTATCAGTCAACTGGATATTGCTACTTGAGCACAATAATATTCTCTCTCTCTCTCTCTCTCTCTCTCTCTGTCTCTCTCTCTCCCTACCCCCTCACCCTCTCCCCCCTCTCACTCTCTCTATCTCTTTCTCCCCCCTCTCTCTCCTCTTTCTTTCTTTCTTTCTTTCTTTCTTTCTTTCTTTCTTTCTTTCTTTCTTTCTTTCTTTCTTTCTTTCTTTCTTTCTTTCTTTCTTTCTTTCTTTCTTTCTTTCTTTCTTTCTTTCTTTCTTTCTTTCTTTCTTTCTTTCTTTCTTTCTTTCTTTCTTTCTTTCTTTCTTTCTTTCTTTCTTTCTTTCTTTCTTTCTTTCTTTCTTTCTTTCTTTCTTTCTTTCTTTCTTTCTTTCTTTCTTTCTTTCTTTCTTTCTTTTTCTCTCTCCTCTCCTCTCCTCTCCTCTCCTCTCTCCCCCCTTCTCTCTCTCTCTCTTTATCTTTCTATTTCATGAATCTGGCTGGCTAATCTTTTCCCACAAAAATTTGTGAAATCACTAAGAATCGCTATAGAAAAAAGGTTTGTATTCAATATGGAACAAGCATAAACATTCTTAAAGAGAACTTTATTAGGACATTGGATAAAAAATATTATTTTCCTATAGACAGTAAAAGTATATCCTATAGTTTGTACATACAGCATATATAGTAAATAATCCATTATTATAACCTATCCCTAACCTTCAGGAACAGTCCTAGTTTATAATGATTTGTTCCATGAAATCTTGATCCACGTTTTTCTCAATATCCCGGTGTTTCTCTTGGATTGTGGCTGCTTTTCCACTTTGTGATCACAACAATTGCCAGAAATTCCTATGCAGGAAATTTTGTACAAAGCAATGAGAAAGCCCAGTCAGATGCTTGGCTGCACAGGGAGAGGTATTAGTAGCAGAAGGAGAGACGTCGTAATGTCACTTAATAGATCGTTGTTACAGCCTCACCTCTAATACTGGGTTCACACCTAAAAAGCTGCTGCTTCTTAGGTGAGTATATTTAGGAGTTTAAGCCCTGCACATGCGTGGTCATAGTGACTATGTAGTACTGATTACGGACTTCAACTGCGAACGGTCTTGAAAGACTGCACATAGTGTTTTTTAAGAAAGAGGAGGCGTGCCAGTGCAGCCTCAGAACATTTATAAGAAGAGTGGAAAGGGGGAGGTATATACCGTATTTTCCCATGTATAAGACGCACCTTTTTTTAGACAAAAAATGGGTCTAAAAATAGTGTGCATCTTATACAGGGGATCAGGGGATGCAATATTGAACTTACCTTTCCTGTCCCTCCGGTGGTCCCTCTGGCGGTGTCAGGCTCTCTCCCCTCAGCTGTGCCTCTGGCTCTCTCCCTCGCGTCACGCACTGCACAAAGACGTTGCGTGACCTAAGGTCACCTCAACGCCATTGTGCAGCGCGCACCGCGAGGGATACAGCCGGAGTCACAGCTGCGGGGGAGAGAGCCTGACACTGCCGGAGGGACCACTGGAGGGACAGCAAAGGTAAGTTCAATGTTGCATCCCCTGTATAAGATGCACCCGATTTTTAAGTAAGTAAAGCTAAAAATAATATTTAAAAAATCCATTAAAAATATATATTTTTTTAATTTATGCTCCAAAAACAGGGTGCGTCTTATACAAGGGAGCGTGTTATCCATGGGGAAATACGGTAAATGAACTGGGGAGGGTCTGGTGAGGGAACCTCAGTCTGTATTTTCCTTCTTAAGAAGTTAAGGAACCCCTATGGTACTCTTACATGCCTTAGGTACTTATAAATGGGGGAGTGGTGTGGGAGGGAGTTTAAACTTCTTAAAGCATTTGGATGTGTGAATCAGGTCTCATAGCTCCAGAAGGTCATAAATACATAAGAGACTGTACAAAGAAAATTAACTAAAATGGTCTATGGCCAGGTCTATGGTAAGGAGCTAAACATGTATAGCTTGGAGCAGAGAAGGGAAAAGGAGGATTTGATAGCAGCTTTCACATATATCAAGGGGTGTAATCAGGTACAGGAGGGGGCATTTTTCAAAGGAAGATGTATAACACAAGGGCATGAATATAAATTGGAGGGTGGTGAGTTCAGAGGAAATGTGCGGATAATGATGTCACTGAAAGGGTGATAGATAAGTGGAATAGTCTCCCATCTGAGGTGGTTGATGTAACACAGTAGAGCAGTGTAAACATGCTTGGGATAAATCTAAGGATATCACAAATCTCAAACAAAATGAGGGCAAAGTAGGATCTAGGGGCAGACTATATGGGCCCATATGATCTACCGTCACTTTCTGTGGCCCTGATTCAGAGCTAAAAATAAAAGAGGAAAGTAACACCTGGGCAAAAACATGTTGATTTCATTGAAGTCAAATTTCATCTGTTGCAAACAGTATTATATTTGAGCGGTTATATTTCCCAGCCCAAGTCTAAATAACAGTGTAAAAGTTAAGATGGTCAGTAACTGTGTTCCATAAGCAAAAGCAAAGTATTCTCCCTGCATGCATAGAATAACATTAATTTGACTCCCCGTGAAATCGACATGGTTTTTCCCAGATGTAAATTTCCTCTCTTATTTTCAGACTCTGAATCTGGTCCTATGTTTCTATGTTTTGGAAGACTGTCCCTGCGAATGGGAATGGATAAAATCCTAAATCCAATGTGAATATAAATGGCTTACCCTGTGCCTTATAAGGTTTTGTTATTGTGTTCCTTTAGATCTTTCCTTTCGTCAGTAAAGCAATTACTAGTGAATTGAAATCTATTCTTCAAATATTACCAGGTAGCAAATCTGTGTCTTATTATGAAGAAATGGTTGAAACACAGTATAAAATAATCTAACCTAATTAAAATTCAAAAATGAAGTAAATAACACCTAAGTAAAGCTTACAAATTCACTAGTGTGTTAATATCATATTGTGTTCCCTTTGTAATATATTCACACAAGGGCCAGATAAGAGTTGGGAGCACTGCAAAATAGGAGCAAATCTACAGCAGAACAAACCAGTCTGAGCTGAAGGAGAGGCAAATTTACACTATGCAATGTATAAATATCCTATACTAGAAATAGAGATGTGAAATATAACTTCCTTTCTCTGGATGTCCTATGAGAGCAGAAAGTGGATGATGAATATATTATTTTTTTTCTTTGATGACGCAACTATGACTGTCCCGTTGAATCTCCACATTCTCCTCTTGGTCATTCAGAGTAGAAATAAAGACAACTGGGAATAAAGATGACAGACTATTCCTTAAAGTTCATTGCCTTTTACTAAGATTTTTGAACATGTTTTTGCACATTTTATGTATCGTTTAATGATGAGTTGTTGCTCCACTGAGAAATGCAGACAGTTGGCCACCAGAGGGCAGCAGCAGCTCAAACACATTAGTGCAATCCATGACTGAGTAGAACATTTAAACTAGCATCATATGGTAGAAAAGTGTGGATGATCAGAGACAGGTGTCCCTTGTCTTTATGGCTTTCAATTAATTGATTGAAACCTGTTATTAAATACATACAAAAAAATACATTTCTACAGAAAGTTCTTAATATGGGGCCATATTCAGAGATCCATCTGGCGATCTGATCGCAAATATACGCACAGACGGAGCAAGTAACACCCACCAAAACCCCACTTGCAAATCCGTGCCCACGGAGACTTCCGACTCCATGGACAACTATCAGCATCCATTTCCGTGCGTATATGTCCTCCATACGTGTGTATATGTGTAATCGCACCAACTTTCCTTCATTTAAATGCCTCCCCCAACCCATTTCTATGCAAATCCCTCCGAGCGTATATTTCCACAGGAGTTCCATGCGGAATTTCCCACGTCCGATTCACAAGTCTGTCCGTATCATCTACGTTAACTGCGTATAAAAGGTTACTGTGCATGTGCAGTTTAAACGTGCTTAAAAATACGCACGGAAATCAGAGAAAATGCGGTTCTCTGAATACGGCCCATAGTCCTTAAATGTTTAGGACTGATGGGTATTTTTGTCATACTACAACCCGAAATGCATCATCACATGCTCAGAGGAGCAAATCAAGAACTTACCTCCATTACATTTTGCCAAGGGGCCTGGTGTTTGCTTGTTACGCCTTTGCATAAACATACTTTGTAAATCTTTAATATAATTTAAAATATTTTTTATCGGTTGGGCAGTTTACATCGGTGTTGTTGTATGTAGTTGTTATCTACAATCTAGTACACATTGCCCTTTGTTCTACAGATATAGTTGAGAAGCTTACTTGGATCTGATACAGAACATCCGAGAGCAAGTTCCAGGTCGGTGATTATGAGACTTGTACAAAACGTTTTGTTCCTTGATATCTAAACATTAGTTCTGTTCACTAGTTAGTATTTATATAGCTCCTGGAGTGGAAAGGTTTCATGTAAAGGCCACTTTTACAAGTAAATCCTATTGTCTGAGCTCTGGTTTATGTTGCTTCCATCCACTTATTACATTGGTTCAGAGAAGACTGAATTACTTCCTGTAAAATAATAACTGATGAGGTTCTTTCTGATAGGAGTCAGCCTCAGCAGTGATTTCACAGCCGGCTTCTGCCAGGAGACACAGGAAGATCACCAACAAACGGTATCGCTGTTACGGGAAGTGTCCTACAATGCGGCTTTCCTATTGCCTACAGCATGAGAAAGGTGACAAGAGATAGACTTGACTTTTATTAGTAGCCATCCTATATAAAGTGCTAGTTATGAAAAGTTCAAATTAAACAAAAAAATCTCTTTGCAACATTAGAAAACAAGAGTATTTCATAGACTGACTGATGATGTCCCACCTGAGGTGAAGAAGCTGAAACTGGAGGAACTCATGGCCGTCCTCAGAGAGGAGACTGAACGGGTCAATGAGAGATCAGTTGGAAGGACACAGCTAGTTCTGGTAGAAGGAGTCAGTATCTCATATGTCACTTTACAGTAAATGTCTCAATGATACTTAGTGAGAACTTATTAATAGGATGCTCCTTGTTACATGTTCTTTTATGATTACTGGACACAGAAACTTGTGTTTTCTGTATAAGGGTCTTAATTTTTTATGTCAGGTAACATTTGTCTTCTTTTATTGACCAGTGAGGCAGGTTTAGTGAGCAAAGCTGTGACTATCCAGGTGTGCAGGTATCAGCTATATCTACACAGTTACAGCATGCTTTGTCAGGTATCAGCTATATCTATACAGTTACAGCATGCTTTGTCAGGTATCAGCTATATCTATGCAGTTACAGCATGCTTTGTCAGGTATCAGCTATATCTATGCAGTTACATCATGCTTTGTCAGGTATCAGCGATATCTATGCAGTTACAGCATGCTTTGTCAGGTATCAGCTGTATCTATGCAGTTACAGCATGCTTTGCCAGGTATCAGCGATATCTATGCAGTTACAGCATGCTTTGTCAGGTATCAGCGGTATCTATGCAGTTACAGCATGCTTTGTCAAGTATCAGCTTTATCTATGCAGTTACAGCATGCTTTGTCAGGTATCAGCTATATCTATACAGTTACAGCATGCTTTATCAGGTATCAGCTATATCTACGCAGTTACAGTATGCTTTGTCAGGTATCAGCTATATCTATGCAGTTACAGCATGCTTTATCAGGTATCAGCTATATCTATGCAGTTACAACATGCTTTGTCAGGTATCAGCTATATATATGCAGTTACAGTATGCTTTGGGACTTGTAGTTTCACAACACTTAGAGAGCTGCGGGTTGGCCAAGTGTGTCATAAAAGATGTGTCTCAATTACTATGAGTAGTGGAAAATATAGCAAGTTAGGGGGGTAAATGTGAGTTATCCTTTTCTGTGTTTCTTATGGTCTAATTATAGAGGGATTTCTAAAGGAGAAATAAAAGTATTTATGTGTAATAGACTTTTTGCAATGTGCCATAGACACTTCCCTGTTACTTACAGTTCCTCTGTTCTCCAGGACAGTAAATGCTCCTCAAAGAGCTCGGTGGAGGAAATAATGGAAACACCAAAGTGGTTTTCCTCGATATTCCTATCACAGATGACTCCTCTGCAGAAACCAGTCGCCAGACCAGGAGATTACGTCTTAGTCCAGGTAATTCAATCAAAAACCATAAATGCATTACGTATAACAAGGAAATAATAATGGGCACCCTGATTAATCATATCCACACACTGACCACTTTGGCCCAGAACAAATAGAAACATTATGGCCTACTGTCTACAGTCATTCGGTAGCCTTTTGGCAATTTCTAGTAGCCATGGCTGTGTCAAGCCCTAAACTGGAATATAATAAACCTTCAAGTGTAGTAACATTTTACAATAGGTACTCATGATTAGGGTACTAATAATTTCTGAGTGGCTTCTGTATTTGAGAAATGCATTTCACCACATCCTGCCAAATGTGAGGAGGACGCTTATATCAGCATCTACTATAAAATGCACTACGCCAATTCATGTCTGTGAAGGTAATTAAGTCCCCCCTTAGTGTTTGGTTTTCAGATATGGAGCCAAATCCTACCTTACAAGTGAGAAGTGACTGGTTTGCAATGGATCCAATCACAAGTCAGTTAGTGACTGCACAAGTAACCACTCCGCTATCATGGATGGATTTCCGGGAGCTATAGCCTGACTTGATTTGTAGTTGGAATTTCAGGATGGGTCGCAGATCACTGGAACGTCTGTGTTGTACATTGTAATACTACGTCGCTCCCACTTGTGAAGGCAACAAGACGCAGCTTCCGCTAGGGGATATGGGGTTGACTTTTTGAATAATAATAATATCGCGAGTGTGAAGAATACAGACCGAGGTTCTTTACTCATCCCTAAACCCAAAAAGAACAAACAATCAGAACAGATTACTTTTATCACTCAATACAACTCAAATTATAAACAAATTGAAAAGGCAATAAGGAAACATTGGTCCATCCTTATGGAGGACCCTGAACTTTCCAAATTGGTGGGCGATCATCCTAATTTTGTTTATAGGAAAGCCCCCAAATTAAAAGACTCACTTGTACATAGTAATTTTTCTGATCATAAACCTATAGCCAATATTAATACGAAAGGTTTTTTTAGGTGTGGCGATTGCCCTATGTGCAAAATCTGTAGAACAGAGAAAAAAATGACTACCTTCACATCCCCAATGAATGGTATATCAGTTAAAATAGACGAATTTATTACTTGCAACTCAAAAAATTGTGAATATACTATTACCTGCAAATGTGACAAAACCTATATAGGGAGAACCTCTCGTCCTCTCAAAACAAGATGGAGTGAACATTTAAGAAATATTAAGAAGAATTTAGCCACACGGAGCGGATCCTCTCAATGCACTTCAAGGATCACCATCAGGGAGACGGTTGTCATATCAAATCATTTTGTGGTATCAAATTGGTTAAAGGTAATGGTAGAAATTTTAGTTGTAGTGATATATTAGCCAGGATAGAGATGCAATATATTTTCAATCTTGCGGTTTGAATCAGGATTTCAAACTTAAATGGTTTCTCTGTTTTTCCTTATACAGCCGTACTACCCTGTCTCGCCTGATCCTGTCTGATCTCAGAAGCTAAGCGGGGTAGGCCTGGCCAGTACCTTAAAGTGAGACCCGATGGGAAGACCAGATACCGTAAACGGATGTTGAAGAGAAACCAGAGTCCATCTATCATCACCAGGTAAGACCCTGATACCTATATTTCTTTTTCTTCTGTTTTAGTCCTTCCATTACCTTTGCTACACAGCCTTCTCACTGAGGGCGATTCCTAATTTTATGGATATTTTATATATATTTTTTGACAGAATCACAGTCCGTTTCCCCTTACTATAAGGACCTCTATAATATTTATTTGGAAATTACTGTCCTTCAGTTTTAGTGGTACTGTTCACCTATCTATATCTGTGTTATGGTCAGGGTTCGCTTTCTTCGTAGTTAGGGACCTTCGTTATATACGCTTAGTTTGGATGGGTCCAGTTTCACATCTACTATTACATTTACCTAAGGTTTTTTAGATTCATTGGGCCTGATCCAGAGGTACGCCCGCTGTCGCTAGGACGACGGGCGTAAGCGTTAGATCGGTTTTTCAGCCGATCTGCGCATGCGCCGGGCAGATGTTGCCCGGCGTTGCTACGGCAACGCCCGATCCTGGATCGGGCGTCCGTAACAGCGCCGTAGGGA
>WWET01000848.1:495078-505519 GCA_011038615.1 Limnodynastes dumerilii
CGGCGTAAAGAAGGGGCCATACCGCCCGCACAGGGGGAGTGCCAGGGGGAGTCAGCGATGTAACGCTGAGCGTTAGCACGCTCAGCGCTACATCGTAGTGCAGGATCAGGCCCTTATGTCTTTATGTATGATCCTCTATTCGTGCACATGTAGATGCACAGAATAGGTAAGGTTGCCCCCTGCAGATGTATTCACTCTGCACGTAGGAGATCAGGGGGAGGACCCTGCTCCCCTACACGCGTTATTGTGAATCAGAGGCTACGCATGAAATTAAATCTTAAATCAGGATCAGGCCCATTACCGCTATCTACTGTGTGTAAATAACGGCATTGCTTTCCATAGACATGTCATTATCCTCTGAACAGAGACAGAAGATAGAATGTGTTACACTGACTGTCCTGCACACATCTCACATTAAAATAACTTCAAATATTGTGATGATAAAGTCTACATAGAATTTGTAGCAGTTGCAAAATAAAAATGGATGATGACTTACAATGAGAATATGGGAATGAGCCAGTGGCAGAACAAGTCAGGGTTGGACAGATAACATTATTGTAAGGTATGACTTATATATGCTAAATGCATTTTATTAACTAACACAATATAGCCGCGCTCTAAAATGTAGTAGATACACTTAAAATAGAAATAATTGCTATTGTGATGGCGAAATTGAGAATAGATATAACAAACAAATTTATTATTTAGAAATATAAAAATATAAATAATATATCTTTTAATAAAAACCATACAGATAACAGCAGATGTCACTCTCCTATAGAGGGTAATGAACCTTAACACAAACACATAAATGCAAATGTATGAAATCACAAATTAATAAAATAAATAAAAAGTCTATCCAAATTGTTGTGTTATAATGTCCAAAAGGATTCAAATATCGGCTGTCTCCTCACCGCACGGCCTAGGCTGGCATCCTATATTTGTAGGGATAAATGGATGGTATGTTGTGGACAGAATAGTAAGACACCTAAGTGTCTGTCAACAATAAAACTTGCAATAGGTAGTATCTTCGGAAAAAAAAAGGCAATAGGATCACCATTTTCATGTGTAGTTTTTAATGTGGAGAATTATTCATATACAAAATACAATTTTTTTTTATACTTCTAATATTATGTATGGAAGATAAGGAATGTACACATGTGCACTTATATATGTGTATATATACACCACCATAATTGCTATTATTATTATTATTATTTTTATTTGTATAAAATAATCCAGACATGATGATAAATGATTTAACATATTTTACAGTTTTATTCTCCCCCCTCCCCCTTTCTTTGATTTATTAATTTATTTATTATACATATGTTTGTTGTGCATGTGTGCAATGTTTTGGCGATTTTGAGTTTAGTAATTTTATTACAATATATTTTTGACTGGCAAGAATTGCTATTTTGTTATTTAAATATAGGCCATCGTAAATTTGTTGCTATTTGTATTTAAATTCTAGAAACATTGTGTTTGGCAAACCTGTTTTTTCCACTCCAACTTAAGGGTCATAGTACTTTTAACTGGAAAGTAAACAATCACCTATAAAAACGGTCAGCCAACAGTTAATAATCACCTGAACTAAATGAGAGGCGTTTCTACATGCCCTTTAAAAATGGTGCTTTTTTGCTAGCCACTCATTCTGCTTGACAAAGTCCCGTCAGTAGGGACGAAACGCGTTGCAGTGTGCGTACCACTGTCACCTCCTGGATCGCTTTGAACCTTTAGATATCCCTCTGTGAAGTGCAAATACTCCTGCAACTGGCAGCTGCGCTCTGGGACTATATATGCGGGGACGTCCGCTGATCTCACTCCCGAGACGCCACCGCTGACTTCTCCCACCCTGACTTCAAGATCTCTACTGGGGCAGTGAGTACTATTTTATTTTGCTGCAGGATATCAAGCAGCATACAACACTAACCTTTGGGCAAGAATTGTATC
The DNA here is from genome assembly GCA_011038615.1 of Limnodynastes dumerilii. Classification (NCBI taxonomy): domain Eukaryota; kingdom Metazoa; phylum Chordata; class Amphibia; order Anura; family Limnodynastidae; genus Limnodynastes; species Limnodynastes dumerilii. Next base: position 497,032 of record WWET01000848.1, read on the forward strand.
TCCATTAAGCGCTATCCCATTAGTGCATCAATACGCTATTTGTTCATATGAGAGGTGCGTTTTGGAAACCCTGTGCCAATTATTAGACACTTTGCAATATTGGAGCATATGCCCTTTTATACAGAGGATACTACCCATCACAAGTCTTATTGTTGATAGACACTTAGGTGTCTTATGACTTTGTCCACAATATTATATGTGTGGTGTGTTTGTGACTTCACGTACCAATTAGAAGACACTTTACAATATTGGACCATATGCCTTTTTTTACAGAAGATACTACCTATTGCAAGTTTTATTGTTGACAGACACTTAGGTGTCTTACTATTCTGTCCACAACATACCATCCATTTATCCCTACAAATATAGGATGCCAGCCTAGGCCGTGCGGTGAGGAGACAGCCGATATTTGAATCCTTTTGGACATTATAACACAACAATTTGGATAGACTTTTTATTTATTTTATTAATTTGTGATTTCATAAATTTGCATTTATGTGTTTGGGTTAAGGTTCATTACCCTCTATAGGAGAGTGACATCTGCTGTTATCTGTATGGCTTTTATTCAAAGATATATTATTTATATTTTTATATTTCTAAATAATACATTTGTTTGTTATATCTATTCTCAATTTCGCCATCACAATAGCAATTATTTCTATTTTAAGTGTATCTACTACATTTTAGAGCGTGGCTATATTGTGTTCATTATCTGTATCTTTATTTAAAGGGATATCACCCCCTTTTGATAGCCAGCGATCTGTTTGTTTTATATGTTTCAGACCATCTGATTTAGCGCTGTTTACACCCCCTTCCTTCTATATATAAATGCATTTTATTGTATTGTGCAGCACGGTGGCTCAGTGAGTAGCACTTGTGTCTCAAAGTACTGAGGTCATGAATTCAATTCCCAGACTAGGCCTTATCTGTGTGCAGTTTGTATGTTCTCCCCGTGTCTACATGGGTTTTCTCTGGGTGCTCCAGTTTCCTCCTACTCTCAAAAAACATTCTTGCAGGTAAATTGGCTGCTGACTAAGTTAGTCTAGTGTGTGTCTGAATTAGGAAACGTAGAATGTAGCTTTTAATGGTGCATGGACTGATGTGAATGTTATATATTCTCTATAAAATGGTATGTAATCTGATAGCGCTACAGAAAAACATGTTGATGAATTATTAGGTGCATTATTGTAAAAATTTTAATCTTTAGCCCAGGTGACATTAAACTCACTGGGTGGGCCAGACCCGGTGGTTGTGCCACTTACCAAAAGTCAGGTATGGCTGGCCCTGCACATCTGAAAGGTAAAGGTCTGTGTTAGCAGGAAGTGGTTATAGTGATAAGACAGGAAGTTAGGTCCCTCTTCGCCTGGATTTTCCCTCTCTCCCTCCCCAGGTGTTTTTTTTGGCTTGCTTTCTCTTATACGTGGAAAGCAGTTACATGTTAAACAGTTGGGACCGTATTCAGAGATCTGTCAGTTAAAGGTACGCAATTATACGCACAGACGTGGAAAGGCAACACCCATGACACTTCCCTCACACGTTTGTGGATGACTTATGAGTCCCTAAAGCACTGTTATCTATATATGGCATTTACATGCGTATATGACTTCCGTACGTCTGAATCTAACTAACCGTGTCCTCAAATGGTCATTCAAATGCCTTCCCCCACCTTTCACGTAAGTTTGTCTGTACTGATTTCATCAAGCCTCCCCGCACGTATGTCCCCAAGTGCGATTCACAAGTCCGTGCCTAATGGACTTCCATGCGTAAATTCAATGTAGATAGCGTTAATAAAGTTACTACGCATGCGCAGTTGAAATATATGCACAGAACTCCATGTGAAAACAGATCTCTGAATCCAGTACTTGATGTTGTCTTCTTGGTGCAGGTAGAGGTTGAGCCGAGGCGGCATATTGGCGTTTATAAGGTACTCAGTCATATGTAAGGATCGGCCTGAGTTGGGACTCCACGGTCTCTTGTTTCCCTATTGTATGGGGCTTTGCCGATGTGGAAGGAGAACGCCAAGGTTTGGGGACAGCTAAGTGTCTGTGTTATATAGCCATTAAATCTTGCTTGTATTGTATTAAAATGTATCTGCTTTAGTGACCCCATCAAGTTAGGTAATTAAGGTTAAAGTAAATTAATAAATAAATAAAATAGTTATAGTCAATAAAATCAATTTTTAGACCCAACTGCAAGTTTCTGTCTGTTTATTGTGTCTGTTCTTATTTATTGGGGAGTGTCAACACCGGGTCACAGTTAAACCATGTGAAGTTTAATGGTATTACAAATGTAGTAACCCTTTTCTCTATTAAGGAAAAAAAATACCTACCGGTGAAAGTCTTCTTTTCTCCATAATTTTGTTAAAATGTCCTCATTAAACCCTGAATAAAAGAAAGACATTGGTTTAACTATAAGGTACAGCAACTGAAGTACTAATGTTTTGCTGAAGTCGGTTTTTTGATTGGTCTCCAACAGAAAACATTATGTAATGTGTACAGCAAATTCATTGACAGACATTGGGGCAGATCCAGAACAACGTTTCCTTGCATATTTACGCCTGGTGGAGACGCAAAAACTGGATTTGGTATGTACTGAGCATGCGCGCGACAGATGTTATGCTACGTAACGTAATGAAACTCTGAGCATAAGGGCCTTTCACGTATCAGCAGTGTAAGAACATTCGAGAGTGTGTGCCAGCCTTATGACAACCGAAATTACGCTTTGAAGGCGGATTTTTGCATTTAAGTAGTACAGTATGGGCGTGCTTAGCGGCGTAACTACGTGCAGATGATACGTACATGAGCGGACGAGTGTAGGGAGGGTTTAGAAAACATAAGCGGCCAAAGAACGTACATGCAGGGGGAGTGCCTGGGGGAGTGTATAGAAGGTACATACATGCAGGGGGAGTGTATAGAAGGTACATACATGCAGGGGGAGTGTATAGAAGATACATACATGTAGGGGGAGTGTATAGAAGGTACGCTCGCGTAAATACGCTACGCGAGTAAACGGATTGCAAGCGGAGTTCTGGATCTACCCTATTATTCTTATTTTACAAGTATGAACATTCTAATGGTTAAGCCACTCTCTTGCCTTCAGTGTCACATAGGAGAAATCCCAGCAGAAGGAGAGCACAGAGTTTTACCATCTTGTTGTCTTTTGCTGTTGGCCGCACTAGAATAGGAAGAGAGTATTGTGTAATCTATGTAACAGCAATCAGCTTGTAGAGCAAGAAGTAAAAATGCCACCACTGAAGATCACATAATCTGTGAGTCTAGTAGTAGATTATTCTATGACTCCCTACACTTACTACATGGAGTATAATCAGTATGTACCCCTAGAAGGAGGAAATGGTCTGAACATAGAATGAAACACATATTTTAGCAATGTATTTGCATGTCTCTTACACAAAGCTGGCCCTAGGCACAGGCAATACAGGCAAATGTCTAGGGCGGCAGATGACAAGAGGGGCATTGCCACAGCTGGGCATGGGATTGAGAGGATGATGATTGGAGCATTTACTCGGCCCCCTATTCAATACCCGATCAGCAGGGCTGCCTGAACTACACATTATTCAGTTACGTTGCGAGGACCCTGCCTTATCGTTTCCACACTGTACAATGAGAGCGGTGCGGAAATGGGATTTGTACATAAGGGTTGAAGCTGCCCCTTACTGTATACTTTGCATTACTCCCCTCCCACAGAGCAGAAGCACATGTAATTACACAGCTGTAGCCCCGTGCACTCTGCGCTGTCGGTAGTAAATCTGGGCACTTACGTGTACAGATTGCTACCTTAAATTTTATACAAGGTTTGCGGCCATAGGGCCTCCAAGGCATTTGGTTTCAGCTGTTGTTAATTTCTAGTTTCTTTAAGCTTACTTAAGCAACCAGTATAGGCTGTCTTCATTTATGCATATTTTCTAAGTACAGTACTATGAAAATAACCTTATATACAACTGGAAGCGTTATACAAGCACTGAAAAACAGGAGAACAGGAGAGAACAGCCTACATGACACATCTACTACAGGACAACATCCTCACCTGGACTGTGAGTCTCCTACCTCCTCACCTTGCATCAACTCTGTGCTAAGCTTGGACACACTACCGGACTCCTTGTAAAGAATGCTTTTCAATGACACCATTGTATTTCATCCTTACCTCTGTCACTGTATGCATTCCAGCCATATATTGTAAAATAGGGTGGGGGGGTGGGCAAGGGGACATTCCCCCCAAAATATGAAGTGGTGTCACCAGGCCCGGCGATATTGGGGAGGCTTGGGTAAACCCTTGTAAGCGGGGTGGATGCGGCCAGGCCAGTTAGCCCCCCCGCTATGGAGTATGGCACAGCTCACACAGGAGGTTCCTGTATGAGCTGACACTGCAGTTACATAGGTCAACTGATTTCAGCTTCTCTATGTGTGGCACCCCTGCACTGTTAGAGCTAAAGACGATAGGCAGCACGAGGGGAGAGAGAGAGCCGATCTACGCAGGCACCGGGCAGATGTTGCCCAGCGTAACTATGGCAACGCCCGATCATAGTTACCCTCGCTTACGCCGGATGAAGTTAAAGTAGCTTTCAGCTGGCGTAAGCGAGGGTAAGTACACTGGGGGCAAGGGGAGTGTCAGAGGGAGTCCACGATGTAATGCTGAGCGTTAGTACGCTCAGCGCTACATCGTAGCTCTGGATCAGGCCCAATGACGCCAGGAGGGAGGTAGCAGTGTAGTGAACAGCAGATAGTGGTGGACGGAGGAAGAGTTTCTTTGAGAGGAGAAAGATGTTGAAGAGACAGTAGGCTGGATGCAGACCTTGTTAAGTGCTTGAACTTAGTTACTCAAGGGCTAAACCATGTTGATTTCAGGGGAATTCAAGTTAATTGTATTTTTTGCATGCAGGGATATATCTTTGAATTGCTTACTGCACACAGATACTGACCAGATTTACTATCACACTGTTATTTAGACATGGTATAGGAAACATCACCTCTCAACTCTAATACGGTTTACAACAGATGAAATATGACTCCCCTGAAATCAATATGGTTTAGCCCAGGAGTAACTAAGTTCATGCGCTTAACATGGTCTGGATCCAGCCTAGTGTCAATAAAGTGAAGTTGTGAGGCGCATAAGGAAGATAACAGAGGTGACAGTCAGCAGAGACAGGTTAAAGGGGAAAAGGAGAGAACTCCTTAAGATGGCTTCAACAGACATTCTATGAAAAAGGGGACAAGGCAGACAGGCTACTGGCCTCCAGGCTCAGGCGTAAGGCATCCAGGAGTAACGTCCTAGTACTTAAATCTGCTGGGGGCACCATCATCCAGGACCCCAAGGGTATTACCTCACAATTCCTTAGTTTTAACTCCACACTTTACAATGGGTCACACCACGAGAATACACCATCCCCCGACCCTTAGCAGGTGCAGGACTTTCTACATGCATGTAACCTCCCCAAACTGAATCACCAAGCCGCTGCTGCCCTGAGTAAACCAATTACAGATGAGGAAGTCTTAGATGCGATAAAAGGTCTAAAGTCCTCCAAGGCCCCAGGGACAGATGGCTTCTCTGCCCCCTACTACAAAACCTTTGCTGGCGCCCTTACCCCGCACTTGGTCTCACTGTTTAATGAAATCCTGAACGGAGGGACATTCTCAAAAGAGGCATTAGAGGCCCGCATTGTAGTCATTCCTAAAGAAGGGAAGGACCCCACTAATTGTGACCACTACCACCCTATATCCCTACTTAATGGGGATGTCAAACTATAGGCAAAAATTCTAGCCACCAGATTGAATGAGGTCCTCCCTCACCTGATCCACGCTGACCAAGTGGGCTTCATACCTGGGAGGCAGGCGCGAGACAACACCCGCCGAGTGATCAGCCTGATCCACACCATTAACTCACATCGCACCCCCCCACTCCTATTATCCCTAGACGCTGAAAAAGCGTTTGACCGTATCGACTGGTCATTTATGCTAGCTACACTCCGCCATCTAGGTTTTGAGGGGAATTTTCTTAGGGGCATTCAGGCACTGTACACATCACCATCTGCGAAGGTCTTGGTCAATGGGGTACTGTCCTCCACACTGAATATCTCTAATGGCACAAGACAGGGGTGCCCCCTATCGCCCCTGATCTTTGCGCTGGTCATCAAACCTCTCACGGCAACCATTAGGTCCGCTCCAGATGTTAAAGGGGTGTCGGTGGGGGGGGGATGAATATAAAATATCGCTCTTTGCTGACAATGTCCTCCTCACCCTTACCTCCCCCCACACCTCTCTACCAAACCTCTACACTACTCTTGAGCAATACAGCTCCCTCTAAGGTTATAAAATCAACCTCACTAAGACCGAAGCACTACCCATACACATTCCTCAGCCTTGCGTTAATCAATTAAAGAGCAACTTTTCCTTTCATTGGTTCCGGGACAAGCTCAAATACCTGGGGTCTATGGGCCTGATCCAGAGCAACGCTCGCAAGCGAGCGTACGCTCATCGTAAGCGAATTTTCGTCCGAAAATTCGCAATGCGCATGCCCAGTATGACAGGTTCCGGTCGCCCGCGCGTCATGAGCGAATAGCGGGCGTATCGTTAGCGTATTTTTCGCACGGCGAGCGTATTTTTTTTACGATGGTCGGCTGGGCGCCCGTTTTACTACAGGGAGGCGGGGATAGCCATTTAAATTGTACAGTATGGGCGTGCTAAGCGTATTTTCTCAGCGTATTCTCTGCGAATTTTCGTACGGCCGACGGTCGTACCCAGTGTAGGGTATAGCCGCCGTAACGTAAGCAGGTACTATGGGAGTGCTAGGGGCGTGTAGGTTGATACGACGAGCGTATTTTCGCATTCGCCCGTCGTTGCGAATTTTCGTAGCGCTGGATCAGGCCCTATATCACAAGAGAATATAGTACCCTCTATAAAGCAAAGCTACCCCCACTCCTTAGGCTGACTTGTCCAGGTGGCAGTCCCTATATATTTCTTGGCTGGGCAGAATAGTGGCACTAAAAATGAATATCCTACCGCGATTACTCTACCTATTTCAGACTCTCCCCGTGCTGGTTCCTAGACACACATTAATCCAAATTCATAGATGGTTTACCCAATTTGTGTGGCGTAAAAAACCTCCTAGGACCAGCTTCCTAAACCTGTGCAGACCAATTGACAACGGCGGGCGGGGCTTCCCCGTCATCCGTTTGTACTACCTGGCCTCTCACCTAGCGAACAGGGAGGGCCCGAGGTGGCTGGGGGTGGAGGCGGATGCATGCGGGGTCTCCTCCCTGGCCGTCCCCCTGGGGCTCCCCCCCAATAGGAGACCGAGGGCCATAACCCTCCACCCGGTGGTGAGCTTTACTTTTCAGATCTGGGACTACTGCCGGACCTCTTTCGACACAACATCCTTTCCCTCGCCTATCACCCCTTTGTGGGATAATCCTGCCTTCCCTCCTGGCCGCCATCCAGGGTCGTTTATGAGTTGGCGCTCCTCGGGCATACGGGTGCTGAAAGATATCGTTGATAGCAGTGGATGTGCGTCCATAGCTGCGCTACAGGCCAGATGTGGGTTCCGGGTGGCTGGACTCTTCGAGTATCTGCAGGTGCGCCATTTCATTTCTTCCCTCCCCTTGCCATCCATAACACGACATGCTACCACAGTAGAGTCCTTATGCTTATCCTCCCCCCTGGGACAGAAAATGATATCTACACTGTACTCTGCCCTACTCTCCTGCCGGCTTGGCTCCCCTCCTAAACATGAACTAGCTTGGGGTAGGGACCTTGGGGAACCCCCGTCAGAGGACGCGTGGCCTGAAATACGAGAACGCCTGCCGAAAGTCTCCCTCTCTACACTGATCCAAGAAAATATTTTTAAGGTGTACTGCAGGTGGTACATGGTCCCTCAAAAGATTTGCCGTATGTACAGGACAGCTTCCCCACTTTGTTGGCGAGGTTGCGGGGAGGAAGGCTCTTTCTTCCACATATGGTGGAACTGCCCAAAAATAGGCGGGTATTGGGCCTCGGTGGCGGCCCTGCTTTCCCAGATTTTACAGATACCGATTACCACATGCCCATGGTCTTTTCTCCTGGGGCTACCGATAGAGGGCCTGGACAAGCATAGTGATAGGTTGGCTACACAGGTATTGAACGCAGCCCGTTGTTTGATAGCTAACCACTGGAAAAATCCAGAGCCCCCTTCCTCCCCGCAACTGTTCAATAAGATATGGCACTTAGCCACAATGGAGAAGATGTCTGCCTATCTCCGGGACAAGACGCATACCTTCCTCACTGTTTGGTCCCCCTGGCTCTCTCTTCACCACATCCCCCGGCCTTCCTTGACAACTTCAGGCTTCGAGGATCTCTTTCTCTGATCCGTCCCCTCTCAATGTCTCACCCGTTACCAGGGCTCTCTCCGCACACAAAAATAGAGCAACCTTCATATAATTACTAGCTTCTGCTGACTCTTCCCCCCCCTAGATCCCCCCTATTCCTTTCCCCCCACACCC
>WWET01000848.1:505625-516571 GCA_011038615.1 Limnodynastes dumerilii
CCCCCCACACTCAAACAAGGTTTTTTTTATTACTTATTCTTGTGTGTAAAATTTGCCTTGTAGACGCTTATCAGTTAGGTTACAAAAAGTATATCCGACATGCAAATAGGTCAGCATCTGGGCCTACACTCATGCGGACAATGAAGATCATAGCCAAACCCTGGCCCATGGAGTGACTTTTACCATTCAGCTACTGCTTCGCTCCGCATCTGCTCGGTTATATTACTCTGTATCTGACATCTGCCTCTTATGTAGAATTGGTTGTATTGCTATGCTTGGTACCTTCTCTATTGTGTCTTGTATGCTATTGTTGGTTCGCCAATAAAACAAATTACAAAAAAAAAAAAAAGGGTTTTGAGTGAACACCCTACTTCTTATCAAGAGAAAACAGTTCCTCAGAGAAGACTTTATTATATCAAAGGTCTACTATTGAAGGACATGAAAACTGTTATGTTAAGGGTAATTTCATAATTATATATGCAAACAGTTAGTTTTAGGTATTAAATGAGAGATGATTTAGTATATAAAAATAATAATATTTATATATTTTGTCTGATATTTAGATGTAACATTAGTAACCATAAAAGTGAGTCATTTAATAAGTAACTATAACTTGCTAAGAGTATATTTCTCAGAATTGTTATTCCTAGATTAAAAGTGTTGTTAAACTCTGTTGCCACAGTATCAACCCTGTTACTTCTGTTTAAATAGATTTAAAATACTCTTTTGACTGCAACTGCTCAAATATATCCTGCTGTGTGTTAGTGAATCATTTGATCCTTTTACAAACCTGTAATTTCCTTGTATGTCATTATATCTTTATTGCTTAATTAGTAAAAAATATTCAATTGTTATATTGATGCCAATTTATGAACTGAAAGTGTTGCTATTGTCAAGAAATTGAAAATCATTTTTGTTGCATTTTGCAAAATAGTAAAAGTTTTCTGCTCATCTTTAACTAAATTTAATTAGTAAAGAGAAAATATTTATTAACAGGAACTTCCTGTATGAAGATGGAGTAGGAAGAGAGAGAGCGCTGCAGAGTAAGATACAGGTAATGTAAGAAAACATGATGAGAGGGCTGTTGACACGTGATGGCAGTACTGGTGGGGGGGAGTCTGGAGACACATAATGGGAATACTGGGGGAGGCTGGAGACACTTGAGGATACTGGAGGGGGGCTGGAGACATATGATGGTAGTACTGTAGGGCTGGAGACACATGATAGGAGTACTGAGGGGCTGGAGACCCATGATGGGGATCCTGGGGGTCTGGAGGCACATGATGGAGTACTGGGGGCTGAAAAGACATGATGGGGAATCATCCTGATAGCTGGAGACATATTGGAGTATTGGGTGGGCTGAAGACATGATGGGAGTAATTGGGGGGTAAAGACATGATGGGAATACTGGGGAGCAGTAGGTGCATAATATGGATACTGTGGGGGGATGTAGGCACATGATGGAGATACTGGGGGGCTGTTAAGACATGATAGGGATCCTGGGGTGCTGAAGACACATGATAGGGGGGCTGGAGACATGATAGGAATACTGGGGGGCAGGAGGTACATGATGGGGGTACTGGGGGCTGAAGACACATGATGGGGATACTGGGGGACTGGGAAGACTTAATGCTTCAGCTACCCCTCAAGTACCATGGTGACATCAATGTCAGCTGTGGCACACTAATGACACAGAAAACCTTAAAAAATACTCCAGCAAAGCAGAATATCACTGGCACAAATCTCGATCTCCTGATTTTTTAACTTATACACACACTTATCACACTTATAGACCTGCCCTGGACAATGCCAAACAATCCTACTTTCAATCTCTGATTTCTACCCAGGCTCTACCCAAACGCCTCTTTCATGCATTTAATTCCCTACTCAATCCTCCTGTGTACAATCCACCAATCTCCATCAATGCCCAAGATCTTGCAATGTACTTTAAGGACAAGATTGACAAGATAAGACAGGAATTATCCTTCTGCTGCTCATCTAACAACATACTGTCCAATACCCTTCCTCCACCCTCTAACACTATGGCCGGTATGCAGACTTTCAGACCGCAATTACACAATCTCTGTAAGGAAAAGATACGTAGATAACAGTAAGGAAAAACTCTAAACACTGGACGTATATGTTATACCTCCGATAGTCTGCATACGGCCCAATGTCCTCATTCATCTCACAAATTATAAGGAAGTATCTTTTCTTTTCCCCCATCTTCCTACTCTACTACTCGCCCTCTTCATCCAATACCCTCACAAGTCAGCCGATATCTATCTATCTTTTGTGCTTATTCCAACATTAACTACAATCTGTAATCTTTCTCTTAAGACTGGTATCTTCCCCTCTTTATTCAAGCATGCACTGATTACTCCAATTATGAAAAAACAAAACTCAGACCCAAACTCACCCTTAAATTATTGTCCCATTTCCTAGCTCTCATGCCCCTCACTGCTGCTTTAAAGGAACATTGAAACATTGAAAGTGACAGAAGATAAGAGTCATGCAGCCCATCTAGCCTGCTCAGTTGTTTTTTTTTACACTATACTAACCCCAGACCCTAATTATCCTCAATTTAGTGTAAGATTTAGCATATCCTTATATTTATGTTTACATTGTTCTACTATGTTATCCTCTACCCCACAAATGGGAGGTTATTCCACTTATTAACCACCCTTTCAATGAAGTCCTTTTTCTGCACATTTACTCTGAACCTTCCACCCTGCAATTTATACACATGTCCTCATGTTCTAATACACCTCTTCCTTTGATAAATACCCCCTCCTCAGAGGTGTAACTAGTGTGGGTTTTGTAGGGCATGTTCCCTAGGCGCTGATATCTTTGGAGGCGCCATCAAGTCACATACCCGAAAAAACCTGCACAAAAAGAAAGAAAAAGAAAGAATAAACCCCTCTTACCTTACTCTCTGCGTCTGAGAGAAACTGCAGCGCGGAGCGGCATCCTCCAATCAGTGTTCAGCCAGACAGCGCCAGCCTATAGGACACCCTGTGAGATTAGCTCACTCTTGCAGTGTGTCATGGGACTGGTGCTGTCTGGCTGAACACTGAGGGGAGGATGCCGCTCTGTGCTGCAGTTGCTCTCAGACGCAGAGAGTAAGGTAAGAGGGTTTTATTCTTTGTTTTCCTGGAGGGGGCGCGCCATTTGGGCATTTGCCCTGGGCACCATTTGGGCTAGTTACGCCCCTGCCCCTCCTATACTTGGTTACACCCCTTGATATCTGTGAAAGCTGCTATCATGTCCCCCTTGCCCTTCTCTGCACCAAGCTATACATTGTTTCTTCCTCTAGTGTTTCTTTGGGCTCCACTTACTAATAATAGCGCTTCGAGCACTTCTTAACCAATCCAAGCTCGCCCCTCTGGTGAGGTCCCGCAATGGTCTGTGGGTCTTTTGCCAGAGGCACTCAGTCCCGCTTGTAGATGAAATCCCGGCGCATGGGCAGTAGCAAACTTTTGGGACTTAAAAATTTTTAAGGGCCTTTAACTTCAGTGAGAAGACACTGCACGCCAGGAAGGTAAGCTCTTTATTTACCTATATTTTATATTTCACTCCCTGCTTTTGCCCACCAGAATACCCATTGGTGTTTCTTGTTCACATGAACAAGGAACACCATTGGTGATTACGTTGGGCAAAATATATATATTTAAATTATAGATTTTTTAAATAATTACAATTTTTTATTTATTATAAAAGAATCCACAAAAAATATTTAATATTTTTTTATTTAATACAGACATTTTAGCGGTCTCCCTATACATACCGCCCCTTTCCTTCCCCTAATAACAGCTATTAGAGGGAGAAAAAGGGGGATATATGGGGAGACCACTGAAATACTTTCACTAACGCCATCTTCACATGGCATTATATGTGCCGACACTTATTAAATACAGCAATCAGCCGGCCTGCATTTATAAGAGCGGGGCGGCAATCGGGGATACAGAAGCTGATGATCGCCATGGTTTCCATGGCGATCATACCTTTGGAAATGGTAAACACTTTGTTTTAAGGAGATAATGACTGTTTTCAGGTGAAAACGGACTTTATCTCCTATAAACAAAGTGTTCACCATTTAGTAAATGGACCCCTTTGTGTGTTATGTGACACAGGCGATGCACCATTTTAGTTGCTCTTCTGTGCACAGTCTCTAATGTATTTTTGTCTTTCTGGAGATATGGTCTTCAGAACTAAACACAGTATTCCAGGTGAGGCCGCACCAATGACCTATATAGAGACATTACTACTTCTCTTTTTCTGCTACTAATTCCTTTCCCTATACAACCAAGCACATTTCTCACTGATTACTTACATAGCTTGACCACCCTTAATGCACCTCTCTAAGCTTTTTTTATTTAATATCTTAGGATGTATCCATCTGGCCCCATTGATTCATCCATGTTCACAGAAATATACTGCTAATATGCAGGAGGCCTAGGAGCTGATTCAGAGTTACACATCCACCTTTTTTTAGGTGGAAGTGTACAGCTTGGCTAAACCATTTTTCAAAGTAAGGTGTGTTGATTAATTTAAAAAAAATTGCAAGCATGGAAAATTCTTTACTTTTACACATATAACTAAAATACTGCATTAGCTTTATGATTATTCTATAAAAGAGAGTTGAGCTAAGAAACTTCACCTCCTAATTTTAATTCTGGTTTTACAATATAAATCTGCCTCCCCTTTCAATTCAACATGGTATTGCTCAGGTCTACACTTCCACCTAAAAAAAGGTGGATGTGTAACTCTGAATCAGTCCCCTATTGAGGAATGGATTTAAGATACACTTCTGAGACTAGAAGAAAGGCAAATCTTTATTCCATTTCTGGATGTCTCATAGGAGCTGGAAACATCTCCTTAGCTTTGTTTCGTGAGGATAAAACCCTTCCCTACAATGATGAGCCCAAATAAGGGAAAGTGAGCCAGACACTAATTACTTGCCTACACTCAGCTCACTTACTTTCCTTACACAATCTTCTAGATCCTCTCCAGTCAGGCTTTGTTCTCAACATTGCACCGAGGTGGTCAAAGGTTTAATCACTGCTAAATCTATAGGTCGCTGCTCTTTTCTAATTTTCCTGCATCTTTCTGCTGCTTTTGCCATTGTGGACCACTCTCTTCTCTTACAAATGTTACAATCACTAGGTATTCAGGACACAGCCTTTTCCTGGTTCACATCCTACCTCTCTAACCGTTTTTTCAGTGTTCACTTTTCTGGATCTACATCTCCTGACCTTCCACTGTCTGTTGGAGTACCACAAGATCTCCGTGTTGGGTCAATTACTCTTTTCTATCTACACTTGGAAAACTCATAAAGTCATTTAGCTTTCAATATTATCTCTATGCAGATGATAATCAAATCTACTTATCCACCCCTGATCTATAACCAACCGTGCTGGCCTGTGTAACTGAATGTGTTTCTGCCATTTCATCCTGGATGTTCTCCTGCCATCTCAAACTCAATCTTTCAAAAACAGAGCTATTCATATTTCCTCTTGCCAACAAAAGCTACCACCCGGTCTCTCTATTTCTGTTTACAACACTGACATTTTCCCTACGCTTTAAGCTCGCTGCCTAGATGTTACACTTGACTTTGAACTGTCCTTTGTGCACCACATACAATCTGTTTATAAATCCTGTTATATACACCTAAAACCATCCCCAGAATACAAAAATATCTCTTGCAAGACACTGCTAAAACTCTCATTTATGCCCTGATGATCTCCCGCATTGATTACTGCAATGCTCTTTCTTATTGGACTCCCACAATACAAAGTTGCCCCTCTGCAGTCTATATTGCATGCAGCAGCAAGACTGATTTTCCTTGCAAAATATTCAAATACAGCTAATCCATTCTGTCAATCTCTACACTGGTTGCCTGTTTACCTATAAAGCCATAAACAACACTGCACCTGCATACATATCCTCACAATATATCCAGCTCGCTCTCACAAATCATAACAAGATATACAACTGTGTTCTGCATTTCATAAATGCCCTGATACCCTAATACAGGACTTCTTTCAGGCTGCACCTACTCTCTGGAATAACCTTCCTCGCCCCTTAAGACTATCCTCTTCTCTCCAAATTTTCAAGCGCTCTCTTAAAAATCACCTCTTTAGACAGGCTTATCAATTTCCTTAACCTCCTTACGCTTTATTTACCATATTAAAAACCAAATTATTTTTTTTCACTATGCCTTTCTATTACATTATTAACACAAACCTGCGCACTCTCTCTTTCTATTCTAAAATTCCATACTAACACTGCTGTGTGACTGGATCATATAGAGCACTGAGCATTTTTACCATACAACCTGGCTGGTGCATTGTGTGACATATAGCACTTGTCCTTATGTATCAAACCCACTGCCCTATAGTATGTAAGCTTGTAAGCAGAGCCCTATTACCCACCCAGTTGTTTGTTACTACATAGTCTTGTTATACTAATTGTTAAAAATATTAAAGTGCTACGTATATAGTGCTGGTGCTATATAAAAAAAACCTGTTAATAACTAATAATAAATAAATAAATTACACATGTACAGATGGACAGAAAATACAAATATTCTATATATGGCGGCAGTGCCCAATAACAAAATAGCAGAACAACAGCAATATACATAAATCAAAAAATGCTAACACAAAATAGCAGATAAACAGCAATATACATAAACAAAAAATGCTAACACAAAATAGTAATAACAAGATACATTTTTTAAACTGATCAACAGAATGCAATATGGAAAAGAGTGAGAATGAGAGACAGAGAAAAGAGATACCACTATGACAATTATATCACCAGCACACTTTACCACAGGGATCCTTCATCCAAATAGTATCTAACTATATGGGTCAGAGCTTGGATTTATATATTCTTCAGAGAAGGGTGGATACCTATGTGTGACTCATTGTTTAGGAGCTGTTCCCAGGTGGAGAGATCTTGAAATTTTTTTAAAGCTACAATCTCCTGGTTATATTCCTGGAACTTGCTGTGAGATAGATGTTCTCAGGAGTTTATGGCTCTGTCTTCAGACCTTCTGTTTTGGATACTTTGTTTAACTCAGATGGTGTTTTCCCTTAAGGTGATAGTGTCACAGTTGGGTAGTTTGATTAAAATATGGTAATTTAGATTATAGCAGGAAAGATCAGATTTCCTGTGTGTGGCTCTATAGGAAGACTTCATTAAAATGCATTTGTAGAGAGAGAGAGACAGTAGAGAGGAAAGGAAGGAAAATATGAGGACAAGGTAGAGGGGGTGATGATAGGAGGGAGAAGGGGCTTGCTCATAAGAGCTAACATGTTAAGTGGGAGGGGGTGGATACACAGTGAGACACAGGGATGAAGATGGGGAGGATAGGTAAGCTTAGGTAGAGGGTAGGCTAGCCTGAAGAAGTAGATTTTGAGGTAGCATTTGAAGGATTGTAGGGTGCTGGATTGCCTGATAGGTGTATGACATGCCACGTGAATAGTAAAATCAGTTAAGACTAAGGCCCGGATCCAGAACTACGGCCGTCTTCCACAGTAATTTGCTGAAAGATAACTACTGCACATGCGTAGTAGCTGTTGTACGTAATCTACGTATCGTTTCGATTTGTAGATTGCGTATATGCGCAACAAAGACCTCTATATGTAGAGTCATTTCCAGGATGTGAGCAGCAATGGAAGAGTTAATTCCAAGAACAGATGTTCCTGATCAACTGTTTCTTCACTAAGATTTACAGAATGTCCAGCCCAGAAAAGACCCTTAGACGAATGAAGCGTCAGGATTTGGTATGTCATTAATAAGACCACTTATCTGTGTAAAAGATTGTAAAGGACACTGATGGCCTAGCTTGAAGCCAGAGAATTTCAGATATGAAATTTGATGATAATGTTATCACAGCGCTTGCATTTATTTTGTAAATAAAACTTTTATTTATTTTATATATACTTAAAGATCTTTTGATGAAGACATTTAATTTATGATTCTGCAGAGATAAGGGAGCAGAGGTAGGGTGCGGTGGAGGAGGAGAAAACCTTGTAAGTTGTGGTGAAGAGCTTTATGAGAATTATGAAAGGGACAGGAAGCCAGTGTAGAGATAGACAGAGAGGGGAGGTGGAGACCATGCATTTGGAGAGGAAGATGAGTCTGGCTGCGGCATTAAGTATGGATTGTAGGGGAGCAAGACGGACCAGAGGGAAGCCAGAGAGGAGAATGTTGCAGTAGATCTGCTGCTGAATATAACCAAGAATTAGTCCCTGTTCCCTGATATTATTATTGACAGTTTTAATGTTAGGCTACACACCCTTTACCTGATGCTGGTACTATTTTTGGATTTGATCCAAAAACAGTTATCTATTTATACTGTGACTCTTGGGAAATATATAGAAATGTCAACCTCTCAAATTTCCTTCCTTACTCGCATACAATTTATATGTATTTTTCCTTTCGTTCTCTCATTCTTCCAACCCAATAAAGAAATTACGCTGCCCAGTAGCATAAGATGTTATTTAATGAAAACAAAAAAGAACAGGTAAAAAAAATATTGGGGTATATATACATTTGTTTGCCACATAATATTTAATTTGGGCAACAGGGCACACATTATTAAAATGGGGGACAATAACAATGACAAAATAAGCCACATTATGTAGTAATAGGAATCTGGGGCACATTATGAAGTAATAAGAATCTGGGGCACATGATGAAGTAATAAGAATCGGGGCACATTATGACGTTATAGGAATCGCGGCACATTATGTAGTAATAAGAATTGGGGCACATTATGTAGTAATAGGAATCAGGGTATATTATGTAGTAATAGGAATTGGGGCACATTATGTAATAATAATATTCGGGGCACATTATGTAGTAATAAGAATCTCGGTACGTTATGTAGTAATAGGAATTGGGGCACATTATGTAATAATAAGAATCGGGGCACATTATGTAGTAATAGGAATCAGGGCATATTATGTAGTAATAGGAAACAGGAGACAGTGTGTACTAATAGGAAACGGGACAGTATGTATGCAGCGACATGCCATTAGCCCTTGGCATGCTGTCGCTTATGGTACTAAAAGGCACAGCATGCTCTGCAATACATGGGCATGCTGTGCCTTCTAGTATTATATGCGACAGCATGCTAAGGGTTATTGGGTTATTAGTATGCTACGCTAAGCAGTTAACCAGTATAGAGTTTTGTTTTTTGTTCAACCTCTTCATTGCTTTGCAAAGTACTTGCCAGATCTAGACACACTGGGGTGTGGCCACACCGTTTTTACAGATGAAACCATGCCCTCCTTTATGGCAAGGCCATGCCTCCAGTCCCAGTTATCATGCTTACAATGATAGGAGGTATAATTAAATAAATATCTATATATTGAAATATAAGAATGAAGTACCTACCAACAGTCGAAAGTTTTGGTGCCAAGCTGATGCAAACCAAAGGTAAGCACCTCGTTATGACCAGACCGGATAGGGAAGTAGTTGTTAAACTGAATCAGAGGGAAGTGAAAAGTATTGTGTGTGAGGGGACAGTAGAGACTGGAGAAAAACATTTCTTTTAGAAGCAGGGGCCAATGAAATTCATTAACCACAGTAGAGAAGAATGTTGTCAATGCCACACTTGTTGATCCTAAGAAAGTCTATCTTCCTCCACTCCATATAAAGCTGGGCCTTGCCAAGAACTTCATCAAAGCCCTGGCTCGGAGTGGGTGTCTCTGAAAGTCAACTTCTTGGACTCACATCTGGACTTCATTCCAGCCAATTTTTGGGCAATCAGAGATGAACATAGCAATTGGTTCCATGAGGACATTTTTCAAAATGGAAAAGCAACATCTGGGCAAGCGGAACACAAGTATTCTGGCTGACTGCTGTTGGACACTTAAAAGGAATGTTACTGAGATAAGTCATGGCATAAAAGTGCCAAAAGTGTGTCAATTGTTTACCATGCCTGTGCTGTTACTTAATGGAATGTTGTAAACTTCAATTGGGTGTCACTTGATAGAGTCATTCTAAAACACTTGCATAGTGTATTGCACCCTCCTACATGACCCATTCCATTAGGTACAATTTAATTAGCCCCTAAGCTTCCAACTGTCACTCACCTGGTTTAAATAAATTAACTGATATTTTAAAAAAACTATTTGCCTCTTTAACAAAGGTGGTTACCATAGTAACTGATAGGAGACTGAGGAGCAGAGTAGGCATGGACTTGTGAATCGCACTTGGGGACTGTTCCCGATGGAACTTAAGGTTCATTAAATACCCAGAGTTAAATGACACCACACAAGATAATTCTTATAAATTATAGTATTTATTAAAGATCTAGGAAAATACATGAATAATACTTTGCTTCAGCTGGTAGTTATTGCTTGATAATGATCAACAGCTTTCCAGGCGCCCCTATCTCGAGTGTTGTCGAGCTGGAAAAGGTCAGCGGGTACTTCTGCGCTTACTCAGGTCAGTTACGTACAAAGCCTGGGTCACTTCTGCATTCAGTCAGGTCAGTTACGTTCAAAGCCCGGGTCACTCCTGCACTCAAGGCAGGTCAGTTATGTTCATAGCCCGGATCACCCCTGAACTATGTCAGATCAGTTACGTTCATAGCCCAGAACACTCCTGCATTGTCACGTTCAAGGGATTAGTGGGATCTGTTCCGGACTTCAGGGAATAAGACAGTTGAGATGGTGTAAATTGAAAGTTAGCCGGTTTAATGAAGGACAGCTGCATACAGAAATGAACAGTAAATAATAACAGTAAACAGTCTTGAAATCAAAGTGTGCAGAGGGGCAAAGAGCAATGGAGGTGCACGTGGTTTGGAAAAGTCCTTGAGTAGGTGGGACACACAGGCAGGTGTGGCAAGGTTGCTGAGTGGGACTTGGAAAGGTGATTGAAGCTAAAGCTGGAAGGCTGGAGTGGAGTAGGAGGTTGGATCCTGA
>WWET01000849.1:1903-21440 GCA_011038615.1 Limnodynastes dumerilii
CCCCTTGTTATGGCTGTTAGTCTCCCTGGTCCTTTCACTATCTGTATCCCTCCACAGCTATCCACAGCCCATGCAGATAGGACAAGCAAAGCATAGGGTAGGGGCCCCCAGGCCACTCACCAGTCCAGAGCAGGGCAGTGGTAGCAGGGGAGACATGCTGGATACTGGCTGAAGAAGACAGTGACGCTCAGGAACTCTGCAGAGGTGATTTTCTGCGTGCTGAGCCTCCTCTACCAGATCATCACAGCGCCACCTGCTGGACAACTGGCTAATTGCAGCTCAAATAAAAAAAATTCTTTGCTTATCGGGAGAAAAAGACAACGGGCGGGACAGCGGGACAGTGCACCGAAATCGGGACTGTCCCAAGGGAATCGGGACAGTTGGGAGGTATGTGGTAGGGTGGATGCGTGGTACCTAGTGGTTGGGGCGGATTCCTTCTGGACCGTTCGGAGAGGTGAGAGTAGTGGACAATTCTTGAAAAGACAGAGGACAACTGATTAAGTTGAAAAGCACAGTTGTGTATTCAGAGGGCCAGCAGGGACCTTAGGGAAACAAAACGGTTTTGTACAACAGAGCAAAGCAATGAACAGAATAATGCACACATATTAGCAAATGTACTTGAATTTCAACATGTAGCAATCACATAAGCTGAGTTCAATAACGTTCAGTAGGCAAATCAACTTGACTCTAAACACACTTTTAGTACATCACATAAAACACTATTTCTGACAATTATTTTTACTTCACAAAGACAAGGCCTACATAGATCAAACTGGCTTTCAACAAGCAACAACAGCACGAAAGCCTAAACAAGAATTAACACTGACAGCTGTGAATGATATTACTTGGCACAGCACATGAAACACATGTTCACAAATAATTAGGCAAGAGGTACTTCTATGCGTGCACATAAAACAGGGAGTCCCGTACAATGATGGTCGTTGCGGCCGTGTTTCTTACTTTCAGTAACAAGAAACAAGAATAGTGGCAATGAAGATGACAAGAGCAGCAACTTGCTGTAGTTTGTAATTCCAAGCCAATAACGGGTTACACTTGTAGTAATTTGTAATTCCACAGTGGCGGCAGGTAACAATTTCAGACACTTGTACAGATGAAATAAAACAGGAATTGTAATGATGCTGGATTGTTGCATAATAAAGGAATGACAGGTACCGTGTTGCAGATGGAAAATCACAGAAACAGTGGTGTAGATAGGGTTGGGAGAATTTACCACTATTATTGACTTACATGTCCCACACAATTCACTGTGACTTGGCTGGTATCTCCCTTTGTTGGGTCTACACTGTCTTTCTCTCAGCCTGGCTATAGCTGTATTCCACAGGTAACAGGGTTATGAAGAGAATTCTTACGGGGCCCTGCTACTGGAGTTCTGGTAGAATTGTACCTCACATATAATCAACTCCTGAGGAGTGCTCTCTTGTTTTGAACAATTAAGTTCAGACAATCTGCCTGAAGTTACTTATAGTGTCTCTCAAAGTATTTTGCAGCTTGGAAACTTGCTGTTATCGCACACACAAAGTCTAATGGGAGGTGAGGGCTTCATTGCACCATAGTATAAGATACCAGTTTAGATTCTGTACTCACTCATTTCTTTAGCTGGCTGGGGTACAATCAGCCGTTCTACCAGTCCTGCAGTGTCTCCACTTGTCAGCACAATGGTGTCGATTTCCAGCCGGATGCACTTCTCCTGTTCGGCGCAGAGGACCCACTCTTTCACGGAGGCTCTCACTTCAGCCAGCACACACACACACACACAGGAATCAGTTTCTCCTCTGCCAGGTGCACACTGTCTTCTCCACGGCTTGAGACACGGTCCCTTTATCAGCCGTACAATATGCCGACAGGCACACACTGCAGGCACTGCTCACTCCTGCAGTCATGGAGGCACACAAATTCCCTGAAGCTCTCTCCTGGAACATTCTCTGCAGACTGCACTCAATCTTCCCTATGACACACATAATGTTACTTTTTTCATGGGCTAGGCCGATTTTGTTTATATGTCCCAGCTCTGATCCCAAAACATGTCCTTCTTCAGGCACATGCTAAGCTTGTGCTTTGTAGATAAAGTTAACCCTGTGGGTCCCAGGGTTTAGCATTTCAGGGGTATCACACCAGGACTTTGGCTTTAGTGAATACCACAATGCTAAAGTCCCGGGACTTTGGGGGATTTTGACAAAATCGACTTTAGTAAATATACCCCATAATGTTTAACCATCTACATTGTCAAATAGACAAGGTAAGTCACGAATTTACCAAACAGAACCCAATCTGGTAACCTGTATAAAAAGTAATCTATAATCAGTAGGTAAGTACAAGTCTAGAGACAGAAAGAAGCAGTGGGTGAATAGTCTAAAGTAATATAACATTATCACCATAGGCGTCGCAATGGGGCAGCAGGGGGGCATCTCGCCCCCCCCAAAATATGAGGGGGCAGAACCAGGCCCCCTCATACAGAGGTTCCTGTATGAGCTGGCGCGGCAGTTACATAGAGCAGCTGATTTCTAATGGGGAGTTGGTGGCACATGATGGGAGTACTGGGGGGAGCTGGTGGCATATGATGGGAGTACTGGAGGGGGTCTGGTGACATATAATGGGAGTACTGGGGGAGCTGGTGGCATATGATGGGAGTACTGGAGGGCTTGATGGCACATGATTGGAGTATTTGGGGGGTGCTGGTGGCACATGATGGGAGTACTGGGGAGGGCTGGTGGCACATGATTGGAGTACTGGGGAAGCTAAATGAAAACAAGGGCATTAATGAATTCTGAACATATCATTACTGCACCCAAATGCAATTTGTTTAGCTTTCCTGATAACATTCTGTTCAACACTAATTAAAATTTACCAAACTTAAATAATAGAAAACTATCCTAAATTCTTTATTAAAAGACAATTATAATATTTATATATTAAGTGTACAATAAAAAACATTTGCTCATACAATTTTAAATTATAAATACTATGTAAAAAAAATCAGTTCAGTTTTAGAAAAATTTACAAATCCCAATTATTTCCAAAAGGAATCAGTGATTTTGCTAGATATGAGAAGTGGGACACACTTCAGACCAATAGTTTGACAGGATCCAGGGAAATCATGCAAGGGTGTAGCCAGCATTTGACACTATCCCTGGTCTAAAGCGAAAACATTGGTGAATTATTTGGTTAATCTTGTGGCCCGAAAATAGGAGTAATGCTGCGGTTCCCAAAATGTGCGCCATGCCTCCCTAAGCACACTGTAGCACACTAACAGGGGTGCCGCAAGTCTGACCAGCACTGGACTCATAGAGGAGCTGTAGGGAGAGAGAATGTACCTCCGTGACTCCAGGGCCAGCCAGTGCACTGGAATTGCAGGAAGAGAGGCTTAGCTGCTTAAGAAAAAGTACTGCTCAGTAATTAGTTTTGCTTAATTTGACTTCAAAAACTTATTGAGACCCTAAGGGGGCCTCGGACTGAGAAAGTTTGGGGAAAGTTAGGGTTCAGAGATGTCTGTATTAATAGCTAGGGAACTGGAAGACAAAACTTAAAGTTACAGTGTAGCATACGCACTTGGCTAGCACTTCTCATTAGCACATGGCCCTGGGGTTATGGTGAAGCTGTTTGAATGGATTATGGCAGTCCTGTCATATATTAGATTATCTCTAAACTACTTGCGTGCCTCAGGCCTGCTGGATCTCATTTAATTCTCAGCTGGCTAGTATTTTACATTTACTAGTGGTTGCTACTTACCTGACTGTTCTTTCCATTCACTCCACTCATTGATTTAGATATACTTCTTTGTCCATATAAAGCCTTTAAAACAAATTAACTATATTATAGCTAAAAAATGCAATTATTGCTTACTAAATTTGACCCTAAATTTAGAATTCACCTTTATTGGATCAACAGCAAACAACAGAGGTAATTGTGTTAAGCTGGGTACACACTGGGACTTTTTCTGCTCGTAATTGTGCAGAAAAAGTAAATCTTCCCAGAGTATATTGTCCAACGATGCTGCAGAATTGTCTGAAACAGCAAATGATCGTTTAATTAGAATTTTGGGAGCTCCTAATTTTTGCAATCAAGGATGCACAATGTCTTTCACAGGTAGCAGTACTGCATTATGGGAAGAAATTAAAAATGATCCAGTGAGGGATCATTTTAGTGTGTACCCTACAACATTGGGTACTTTTTCGTTTGCTAAAACAGTAACAATGTCAGAGAGTTACTGAAACTTGCCAGTGTGTACCCAAATTTACACATCATTAGGTAACAAGTAGGGCTATGTTCTCTGCTGCGAATACCCATTTTCGATTTACACACAGCTGACAGCTAATTGTCGGCTGTGTGTATTTAAGAATATGGCCCTGTTTAGAAATGTGCCCCGCGAACCACCACCAGACCCAAAAGTTTTCAATGCTTTTGGAACAACCAGACAGGTTTGTGCAGGGAGGGATGGATAGGAGAAGAGGACACTTAGGGTTAGGCTGCGAGGAGGGTATGGGACTTAGAAGGGGAGACTTAGCTCTGGGGAGGGAATGGATGGAAAAAGGGGTAGACTTATACCCCTTTCACATCGCCCTAATAACCCGGGTTATTGGTGGGGCAACCCGGGTCGAGGCACAGTGTGAAAGGGTCCAAGAATTGGACCAGGGACAAAAGAAGGATTATTCCCGGGTCCGACCTGGGTAGGGGTACCGTGTGAAAGGTGTTACCCAGGTTTTTCAATCCGGGTAGCACAGAAACTAATTGATTGGTGTAATTTGTTTACTATTGCCCTGGCAACAACTGCCTCCAGAGCCATAGTAAACAAATTACACAGTGTACTACTGCTAGGGCAAACCCGGGTCCCGGAATTTCCAGGGTCAACCCTGCAATTTGAAACCGGGTCTGTGACCCTGGGATCATCTGGTGACACGGCAATATCCTGGGTTCACAGACCCAGGATATTGCCAGGGCGGCAATGTGAAAGGGGTATAAATGTCCATACCACCACTTCTAAATATCCCTACTACCACTTTTAAATATTCCTACCACCACTTCTAAATATTCCTACCACCACTTCTAAATGTCCATACCGCCACTTCTAAATGTCCATACCACCACTTCTAAATGTCCATACCACCACTTCTAAATGTCCAAACCGCCACCTCTAAATGTCCATACCGCCACCTCTAAATGTCCATACCACCACCTCTAAATTTCCATACCGCCACCTCTAAATGTCCATACCGCCACCTCTAAATGTCCATACCACCACCTCTAAATGTCCATATCGCCACCTCTAAATGTCCATACCGCCACCTCTATATGTCCATACTGCCACTTCGAAATATCCACTTCGACCACTGGTTAAAACAATAAAAAATGTATTTTCTGACAGTGCATAAATAACATAAATCATTATGAACATTATAGAATATGTAACACTCCAATCACAAATATACAGAAGCACAAGACAGTGATAACGGTCCTACCTGCCCAAAAATATATAAATAGGTTGCAATAATATTAGTAATGTAATATTAATGTTTTCTTTTTCTTGAATATTCTTTCAGATTAACAAAACCATTAATTATCATCCATTGCCTCTAAAGTATGATGCAGCAAGATTTCTTTGAGGACTAATGGCAGTAAGAGAAATGCCATTACTGTTAACCTCTGAAAAGTCACTTAACAAATATTCTGTAGGTTTTGCAAAAAAATTATTTAGATGTATAGAAATACAATTGTGTATAGAACATGCCAAGCTGTAACAGACAGATAAGCAGGTATCCCGGGAGAGCAGGCAACTCTCCTGCAGGTCCCGCCTCCTGTATGTCATTACAGCACTTGATGACGTAGTAATCATGGTTGTTTAAAGACAGCACTCACCATGTGTTTGTGGTATTTGGTGGGTGCTATAAAATCCAATAGTTTAACAGTTTAACACATTTTTAATACTTTCAATAAATGACAAATACTTGACCAAAAAGTTTATCGTTTTCATAGGGCTGGGGAACTTTTCTTAAATTAAATATAAATTATATTAATTTATTGTCAGGCTGGTTGCAGGGGGGCAGCCTATTGATTAAACTTGAGGGAAAGTGTCAGTAAACTGCCCTGTTTGTGTCTTTGTGTTCATTTGTTACTGTTCCTTTAAGGGGGCTTTCTCTGTCTGTCTCTGATTTACTCCTCTCATTATTTAAACCCTGTCCACCTGTGCCTCCTTGTGGGATATACTCAGTCTAGTCCAGTCTAAGACTCGGCGTTCTCCCCTTTTGTCTGTGAGTGGCAGGGCGCGTTTCACAGTTACCTGGGAGATACTTGTGAACGGTATCCGTATAAACTTGATGTAGACTTGATGTCAAAATAAAGGATTTTATTGGAAAAAAAATATATAGTTGTGCAATGTACCTCAACGCGTTCTGCTCCCTGTGTTGCACGTGGATTCTGTGGTCAGCTGCACGCAGCTGTGTGTTTGTGCTGTTGGTAGACTCACGGTAAGTTCTTTAGTGAGTATTACTGTAGTTCTTAGCAGTGGTTGCCCCACTGGTTGTATTTTCCAGAGTCTTCTGGTAACTGTGCAAGCTTCCTGTCTGCCCTGCTAACATCCAGTTCCGGTGTTGCTATTGGTTACGGCCATCCTTGACAGAGTATCATCGTTGTGCAGCATTTATCTAGTCCTATCTGGTATGGTGCATTCTGTATTCAGTCTCTCAGTATTTGTCACTGTGTAAGCAGTCTTGTTAGTGCATAGCCCTTATACCCAGTCTTGTCTGAACACAGTCTTGTTGTTAGTGCATAGCACTTGCACCCAGTCAGTTGTCATTGCCTTATATTCCCAGCATTTATTATTTTGGCAGGTGTCTGGTGGCGCTAGCCTTTTCACCTCTCGCTCTATTTCTTTTCCTCTTTCACTATAAGGAAAGAGGAACCCTGATGAAGTCATGTTTTTCTTGTGACGAAACGCGTTTGAAGTACATTGCACAACTATATATTTTATTTTCCAATAAAATCCTTTATTTTGACATCAAGTCTACATCAAGTTTATACTTATTACGGATACCGCTCACAAGTATCTCCAAGGTAACTGTGAAACGCGTCCTGACACTCACAGACACAGTGGGAGAACGCCGAACGCACATAGGGACCGGAGAGGTAATCCACCACGTTGGAGGACCGGTGAGGAAGCCGAGCCGCAACTCCAACCAGGTGGAGAACCAACAAGCACATCCCTGCAGAGGTGCCCTGATCCCCAGCCGCAACCATCGCCGCGCTGCACCATCACAGCTGACGGGACGAGCAACCTACACAGCGCCTCCTTATATGCCTATTACCAAGTAGGCACTCAGTGAGTGCATTTAATTCTCTATCGACAGCACTGCATTAAATACAATCTGCACTATATTGTTCTTTCTTTTTTCCCCACTCCCCCCTCCAGTGTTAGGGTTAGGCTGCGGGGAAGGGAGGGTTAGGGTAATAAAAGGGGAAGGTTAGGGTAAAAACTAGTATAAGGGTTGGAGAAATAGGGATAGGAGCTTACCTGTGTTTGGTGGGGCAGGAAGTTTACTAATAGCTCCATCTTCTGAAATGTGGTCTCGAAAAAGGGCCATTCTCAGTGGCAACCTGCACCCTAACTATAGACAACTTCTAAACCTTGGCCAAAGCACTGCACATTAAACTGTCCAAGTATTTGTTTGTAAAACTTTTCTGTAATTTAGTCTAAATTTCATTATAAGTTAGAATATTGTCTACCTTATGATCTACTGATAGGAAATCCATAACTTCTTACACTACAAGTCTTTGGACTAGATCCAGACTTAGTAAATGTGAGCATTTCCTGCATTTAGGGATCGTACACACGTACTCCTAAGGATTCCAGCAAAGATTCTTTGATGGGCCAGGAAAGTGCAGGTTGCGTACTGTAAGTACGCAAATTGGGAGGGGGGGATTACAAATTGTATAGTATGGGCTTGATTTAGCCCTTACATACAATCCTGATGTATGCGCCGTCCTAATTATACGTGATGACGGCACGGAAATTAAGGTAACATCCTGCACTTGTAACTCTGTATGAGCAAGGGAGAGTCCTCCCCTCGTCCATACTAATGTTAGGATCTCAGGACGATCCAGCATCGGCACTTCACACTTTACTGTGTTTGGAGCTCCGACCACAGCAGAGACTGGATCTGGCCATTTGTCCACAACTTTACTATGGCAGCAAAATAAACATGAGGACAATTCTGAGGAATATAAGTTGCCTTTCAACATTTTCCTTCGTGGTTCTGTCATTTTTCCTTAATTGTTGTTGGAAAGGTCTCTAATGTTCTGTTTTTTTACGTTTTGGCTTTGTGTCCTAGGTACATTTTGGCAGAGAGCTCAAATAAACACAGAAGCGTGTGACTAAACACTACTAACTAAACAGAGGCCTGCTAAAAGTCACTAATAGTAATGGAATTATTGTACCTGCCAAGAAAGATTCTGTATATAATAATGTACATAGTTTATGGCTTAATCTGTCTAGCAGTTACTAAAACCATCCATTAAATACCAAAGCAGAAGTCACAGCAGATGTGTTGGATCCTTTTGTATGCAGGAGTAGGAGAGATTTGGGTTAATGAAACCCCCTCTAGATTTAGGAACTGACCCAAATTTACGAGAAACAGCATAAAAAAGAGCAAATGTGAACCCCATCTAAACCATGCTGATCAAGAGGTGGAGGAAATTTAGAGGTGATGGTTTAGGGTTAAAATGTAAAAGCAGTAAATCGGTTGAACATAAACCTGTTCCATATCTGTGTGACATAAGCAACATCAGACAATATTTCCCAGAGTGTCTGTGTTACAGTCATGCAGTCTGTCCCATTATTTGTATACGAGGGGGGAAGGAGGGAGAGTAGATGAGTGTACGATAGACATTCACAAAATTACAGATTATCATTTTTATCAAAAATCATTAAGAATCCATCCATTATTGTTACAGTTTAGAGTTATAACCCACATTTTTATTTTTGAAGCCTATATATATCTTTAAACAAAAGTCTATAAGTACAATGAAAAATAGTTAAAAGACTAAAGTAGGTTATATATATATTTACTATACATAGATTTTAAAGAATATCCTAGTTTGCCTGTTTTTAAACCCATGATGACTTTATATGATCCTTAGTTTAAAAATTTTGAATATTTAGTCTATCCAAAGCATGTTTGAAATGGCTTATAACTTACATTGGATATTTTAACTTTATAATAGTAGTTTATTAATAGCTAATCTTTCTTTACTGCACTAATGCCATCTACTTCTCATCCTATGGCAAAAAGAAACAAGACTATTAATATAATTGGCATTTAGAATTATTATATTAATGGGGCCTGATCCAGACCCACGCTCAGGTGCGTTTTTACGATGGTCGTAAGCGTAAAAACGGACATTTGTACTTACTGCTCATGTTCGTGGCAGATGTTATAATCATGTTACGCTACGAAAGTCTGAGCGTATGGACCTTGAGCGTTCCAACTTTGTTACTACGCTCGAGGGGGAGTGTCTGCCATACGAAAGCCGTAAATACGCACTGAGGGCCGAGTGAGCAATTTAAATTGTACAGTATGGGCGTGCTAAGCGTCATAACTACGCAAGGAGCTTTACAATGGCCGCAGCTACGCTTTCAAAACTTAGGGTAGGGTTTGCTCAGCGTAAGATGGCAAAAGTTAGTACAAGGAGGGGGAGTGCTTAGGGGAGTGCATTGGAGGTACACTGGCGTAAATACGCTATGCACACGAGCGTTTGATGGTAGGTCTGGATCAGGCCCATAATCACCATCATCAGGGTTGCACAAGTTAAGTACCACTGAGCATATGCCACGCTGTTTATAAATCACTTCATCTGACAGCCATTGTAACAACTCTACAGAGCCACTGTAGCTTGCTAAAGTATAGTATTAGAAGCATGCAGGTCTAGAACTCTCTGCAACCATACAGAATATGGAGTTTTCCTGAGTATTTTTAATGTGAAGCCACTGTTCATTGTTCTTTATATCTCATATATTTCTATGGCGACAAATCTCCGCAA
The DNA here is from genome assembly GCA_011038615.1 of Limnodynastes dumerilii. NCBI lineage: Eukaryota > Metazoa > Chordata > Amphibia > Anura > Limnodynastidae > Limnodynastes > Limnodynastes dumerilii. Next base: position 11,951 of record WWET01000849.1, read on the forward strand.
AAATTAGAAAAAGTTAGACGTCAAAACAAAATGAAATGATTAAAATATCAATAAAATATAAAAAATGATGAAAAAAAGATGCTGTGTAAAAATTCATTATGTAAAGTCTACACCAGATTCTTTTTTAAACATTTTTTTTTAAATGAGTAACCAGCATAACATAAATGTGACCATTTCTATTGCAGTTTAATTGGATTAGCCTATTTTTAAACAAAATAAATCATTAAACTGCCAAGGCCAACACACTGCTTACCCACCATAAACCCATGAAATAAAGACATGGACAACTTTGTGGATTTTAAATATGGGGCACAGATTTATTGAATTGGAAATTGTGGATGACTATAAATTTGGCTCTAAGCAAGAAAGTGATGAAATAGCAGGTGGGGGACAGTGGATGGAGTAATAAAGATTCAAGGACATGCATCCTCTGTCCAAAGCGCCCAGGTAGATGGGTCAAGACCGGGTTCTAACCCCCTTCAAAGTGCACGCCCCTTAGGTGGCAGCAAGGAACCCAACCACTGGCCTCCTGCAGATTATTGAGTATACCTACCCACTACCTAAAAACCACTTCCCGATGCGCTACAAAATCAAATGCTGTTCCTCCACCGCTACTGCCACAGTGAGGTACTCTCCAGGACCCTCGCCCTCCACCCTACAACTCCAACAGAACCCCGAGCAAGCTCTTTAAGAAGATAACAGTGCCCTAATCGGAAAGATGCACACCGTTGCTCCTGTAAAGAGATTCATTCTCGTGAGATTTCCAGGTGACAAATAATCTTCCTGCCGAGTTCCGCCATAAATTTTGTAATGGAACGGTTACATTTTTTACAAGTCCTGTCTATGGCGTGGATAGAACCTGGACCCTGCCATGACCGCTGTGGAATGACGTGCGACCAACATAATGTTAGATTTGGAAATGCTGAATGAACAGCCAAGAGGTCCCTCTTAACCGTTCATTCCAGCACGCAGGACTTTGTGTGGCCTAGATTGTTCCCACCGAGGTGTATAATTAAAATATTAGGTATACCGTATTTGATAACTGCGGTAAAGTACAGCTGCAGGAACATGTCCCATCACATCCCACAAACTTCCAACCAATCGATATACTAATCCCGGATACTGACGGGGGCACCATCTCGAGCAACAAAATTTTGAGCCCAGTGAATATATGAGTGTCCGAGGATGAGGGCTCGACAGACCCTGTTGATCGATACTGTAAAAGAAGAACATGACCCTATGTGGTTAGAACAATACGTAACACTTACCAACCATAGCACCTTATCCTGCAGAACCAAAAAATGTAAACAACCTCTACCAATAATAACTTCCTATCCTCTACAAAGAAGCAAAGTGAGAACACAAGAAGCTGAAAGTGAAAACCAGGGAATAACACAGGGAAAAGGAGGGAAACAGCACAAGAAGAATCAGGGCAACAATTAAGGAGCAAACAACTCCCTAAACCTCTATGGTGCAACCTGAGTCAATCAGCCACCCTGATACGGTGGCAAAATGGAAGAAAATTCCACCGGCCCACGAAAAGGCTACACTGAAAAGGCCAGCTTCAAATTTGTCCCTGGCCACCTGTGTAATTCACACCAATCGATGGATGACCAAATCTATAGGCTGCTGCACATCCGGTCTGTTCAGCTGTCTATGTGCCCAGCCTTTCAAAATGTGGGGGACAAAGACACCCTTAGTAATGTCTTACCTCTCACGCCATTAGTAATAATATGAAATGCCAGCTAATAGGACACCCACGACCTACCCGCTTTATATTCACTCCACAACCTTTCTAAAAGAATTGCTCTAGCAGACTTACACTGCACCTTCTCCCTTCCTTATATCTGGCCCATTGTTTCCAAGCACTCTGGTAACACCGAAGCATGGCCAGGGCTAGAGAGCTGTCCGCCAGAGCCTCTAGGCCGGCTGAACAATCTGCCAAAGATGACTTGGGCATGACAAGCCAGCCACCTGAGCCTGAGGTGCCAACGACCTAAACCTGGGCCAGTCAAAGCACGATAGCGCATCGGCTATGCAATTCTCCACCCCTAAACCTAATGTTAAAACGCAGGCAGCAGAGTACTAAGTGTCTAATAAGATTAATCAATGGTGGGGACGAGGCCTTCTGTTTGTTGATGGCCTGTACTACACCCAAATTGTCGCACCAGAAGAGGATGTCCCTATTGGACAAAGCTCCACTGCTATGACAATGGGGAAAAATTCCAGGGCCAAAAAGTTAACAGTGATCCCCGCTCTTATCCAATCCTGAAACTAAGGGGCAGCAAACCATTCCCCTTAAAAAAATGCCCCAAAGCCCTTAGCTCCAGAGGCATCGGTGAACAGTTCCAGTTCACGATTTAAAGCCATGGGAGGAAGCCATATCCACACTTCATTAAAAATTCCCTAGGAAGTTCAACCATACAGACATATCCTCCCTGATCCCCCAGAAAGGTGTACATGGTGCGAGCACTTAACGCCTTACATTGCCTTCTCCAGGTGTTTGCAAAAGATTCTCCCCATAGGGATAACCCTGCAGGCAAAATTTAAAAGACCAAGCAGTAATTAAATTTTTTTTAGCGTCGCCCGTCGCCTGGATTGAAAGTCCCAAAGAGCTAAGCTGAGATTTTCGATTTTTTTTTTTCTGCAGGCAAACGGCAAGATCCCTCCACTGTATCGATCTCGAGATACGACAAACAGGTGGTGGGACCCTCCATCTTAGGTGGAGGAAACATAATAGGGCAGTGTAAGGCCAGTGGGTGTGAGGAGGATAAGTCATATTGCCTTGATAAGCCCCACCGCTAAGAAATACACCAGCAGAAGGAGGAGGTACCTGGGCTTGAACAGGATCCACATCCCCTCCCTGCTCTGCTAGACGCTGCTGCCGGCCCCCTTGCCTGTCTGCCAGCAGATCTGCCCCTCAGTGCTGGCCTTTCAACATTGGTGGCAACGGAGGTATTAGGGGAGGAGGCGTGGCCTACCCGCCTCTGCGCTCCCCTGCCACTTTCATTACATTGATGGCACAGCAGCTATTACCCGAGGGAGTGGTGGCCGGGGCACCTGCTTCCCTCCGTGCCCAGTGCCGGCCTGACCTGTGCCACCGGGTGCCGGAGCCAAGATGGCCGCTACCATCCCGGCTTCCGGTGACGTCACTGTGCGCCGAGCATCGGAAGTGACGTCAGCCACCGAGTCCCTCTCTGCTTCTCGGACGTCACTTCCGGCGCACTGGCCTGGCCATCGCTGAACAGGTAAGAATATTAAAAGAAAAGGTTAAAAGCAATAAACGGATGGGGAAAAAAAGCGCACAGGAGAAGAAAAAATAAATAAATATATAGAGATAGATAGATAGATAGATAGATAGATAGATAGATAGATAGATAGATAGATAGATATAAGAGAGAGAGGAATAGGCAGAAAAGAATGAAAGGACAGTATAGGAATGTATAAGCAAGAAGGAAAGATAGAATAAGGAAGCAGAGGAAGAAAAAACAGACAGAGCAATTTAGGAAACAGCAATACTCATCCACCATAAACGACAGAGGAGAATGACAACTAAAATTGCTGCCAGTCTTTATAAGAACCCCTTAACCCCTAACCCTCCCCTTAAACAACCAGATTGGCTAACCCAAATTTAACCCAAGAGATGGATTTATGTTGTGCACCAGTGTGCAGGCCAGGCGTTTATATTTCTTCCTGCTTTTGCAGCACTCCGTTTCATTTAATGAAGTAGTAACAAAATTACTGTTTTTCTTTGTTTTAATTAATAAAAAGATATTAATTTTGTTTGAAAGCTGCTGGGTATAATATTTATTATGTAATGTCTGGCAGCTGGTATGCTCTCTATATTATATAGTCATTGAGGCACACTCTATATTGTTTAATGGTTACTGGTGGGCACATTACATTGTATAATGGTCTCTGTTGTGCACTTTGTAGTTTATATAGCTCACTGGTGTGTTTTCTGTATTGTATAGCATTCATTGGTGTGTTTCTGCTTTGAACAGAAGTCACTAGTGTAGTCACTTATTTGAATAGCGAGCGGTTACTGGTGTGTATTATTCATTGTATTTGTGACTATTTGAATCTCTGCGCTGTATTTAGATGAATATAGCAGTCACTATTGGGGGAAAAAAAAGAAATAAAAAGTTAGAGACACCATTCACTCCAAATTAATGAAATAATATGTTTGTTGTAAAAGAAAAAAAATTGCAGCAGCAGCATTTTTTCTCACTGATCATGACTGCCCAAATATACTGTAAATATATTAGTTAGATATGTTATATATAGATACTTATTATGTCTGAGCAGTTATAACATGTGACTTAGTTTAAACATTATTACACGTAGCATAGATATAAGCATCTAGTCCCCCCTGACTTGGGCTGCCACTTACCTGTATATTTTATAACCGCATCCAAGTTCAGGATGAGGGTCAGTGGGAGGGTAGGCAAGAGGTAGGGAGCTCTTACCTGTGGCTGAGTTACAAACAGCGAGGGCGGCCAACAAAGTTGATCTTGTTAAAAAAAAATATGACTATAATTGTAATGTATCCAGATTCATAGATGATTTTTATTATAGGTCTATAGCTGTATAAATGATTGTTTTATTAGTTATGCTGTTTATAGCTCCTCATCAACCCCTTCCATCCTATTGCGATAATATGGAACATAGCAGCAGAATCAGTGCTAGAGACAGCATGTAACCGTCCCTAGATACACAGATTGTCCTACTTTTATAATGTATGAGCAACATGCTCTATTGCCTAATTTTCCAATACAGTGCTCTAAAGCAAATAACAAGGTCCTTTATGAACCTGTCACATAACTTAGTGTATTTTTTGTGATATATTAAGGATTACTTTACAGACAACTCAGACATTATGTTATCTATCAGAACTCCTTTTGACAATATATTAAATACTGCTTATGGTATTGTAGTACAAGATTCTCCTTTGTATGTAGTATACCATGTACAGCTAGTTTTGAAGCAATAAAGGTTCAGGAGCTGAAGGTGGACTCCCATGCTTTCATATTGGATACATGTTGGATACACTGGGGATCTGCTATCATAGCGCGATTACATTTCTGGACCTGATCCACAGAGAATACAGTCATCAAGAGAAGGAGATCACAATAGGAACAATCTTCATTAAGGAGACAGAGAGAATACTTGGATGACACCTTATTGGTTGGAGAAATTTTAAGATTGGCCAGAATTAACTGTTCGGAACACCAAAGACATTGTTTCCTGGGGTCCTATAGGCCAAGGCATTATCAGAGAAATGAAATCAATTATCTTTTACAAGTTCCCTTATAGGAGAAATCCCTGACTATGGAAGTTGAAGTCAGATGAACAGTCTCTCCTGAGTCCCCTTCCTGAAACAATATTTTATTATAGAGAATAATGAGCTCCTTTAGGAATACTTTAACATCACAGCCTACAAGACCATCCTGTAAAAAAAAATGAAAAAGGAGAGAACATGCATGACAGAGTTTTGTTCTAGACCCAATTTGTTTTTCTTAATTCATCCTGAATTTGGCTATGGATGCAGAATGCTTCTGATTAATTAGACAAAAATCAGATCAATAATTCAAACACATACAGGTCAAGGTAACGAGATACAGAAAACGGGGAGCAGACTAAGGATACAGATTCACAGGTATAAGGGTTAAGTTTGAAATAGACAAAAATTACATGCCCAGGTTCCATGTAGAAGAAGACAGGAACAAGAAATAAGTACAGGACTGAGCAGGGCATGGGATAATGGCACAGGATACAGGATGCAAAGAATTGTATGGAAGGTAGGCTAGTATCAAGCAACAGCGTAGAAGAGTTTCCATCAAACTCCATAAAAGTGGGCATGCCAGCACTCCGTATGTACAGGATACGCAAAGTGAGTAGGGGGAGGCATTTCAAATTGGACAGTATGGGCTGGGTTAGGCACTTCCATTTTTACATTAGCAAATTCCGCACGATATGCAGAGAAATTTAAGCTAGCCCTATGGTGGCGGAAGTCAGCCAAAATCCTCACAAACGAGGGCAGTGTCATAGCAGTGAATTTGCCACTTAGGTGCGTAATTTTGCAAATCTGTGCATGCTTATTACATACTTAACTCTGAATCAGGCCAATTGTGTCCCAATCATCACACTGTGCCCTCCTTCATTACATTGTGCCTTTCTTTATCACACTTTGCCCCCTCATCACAAAATCCAGTTCCATATAATCCCATACCAGTGTTTAATATTCCACAAAAAGGCACTATATGAAGTTATAGGGGAGTACTGAGGCCTATTGAGTTCAAATATGGTAGCATATAAAGTCTATACTAGGGCCACCATAATGGAGATCCTTATACCTGTATAATACCCCCTGCTTCTTTTAATCTCTAAAGCTGGCCATACACTAGAGCAATTATTGGCCCAAACGCACATTTGGCTGGCTGCAGGCTCTCCAGCAGAGATTATCGCCCCCAGCCTCTTCTAGTGTATGGTGCTGATATCGGGACCTTTCCCCAGGGGAAAATCGTCCCGTTTATCGGCAGCCACATGCTGGGAGCGATAATCGCTCTAGTGTATGGTCAGCTTAACCCCTGTCTGTGTCTTTCCACTCCCACTCAATTTCCCTGTTTCTCTCCATCCATATATTTTCCTGTCAGTCCTCAGCACGCAGAGTGTGAAGGGAGATGATGTGTGTAAAAGATATGCTGCAGATGCACACAGACAGGGGCACATATGGCACACTCATTGCTGTACTAAAAGAATCTGCTGTAGTGCATGAGGGTGGATGTCAGTAACGGACAACCCCTCCTTAGCACACAGCCAGCAGCCGCTATACACTGTGCTTTGGAAAAGGATGTCTCTCACTGACAATTCATTCTCATGCACTGCAGCAGGGGCCTTTAGATCTACAGTTTGTGGGGCCTATTTTCAGATGGAGGTCTGGGGTAGTAGTCCCATCAGCCCCATTGTTAATCTGGCCCTGAGAGCAGTGCAAATATATATTGTGGGTGTGGTTATTTATAGTCAATAAAGTACAAGAAAAAGTGTAATGTAAAAGAGTTACAATCAAATACAACTGTTATGGAAACTGCTCATAGTGTAAACATATCTAAATCATGACTGTGAGATCCTTTAACCTTTACATCCAAAAGGTAACTACAATTCTGCAAAAGATGTCTTATCTTGTACTATGTTCCTATCATTTCTTATTCACCTTTTACTGTATAATTTTGAGATATGATGGTTACACAACAGTCAGTAATTTATCATTTTATATTAATAATAAAACAATATTATTTTTGTCAATATTGCAGATAAGTGGAGAAAAATCACACAAAAGCACAGTCAATAGTATCATGTATGCATTGAGTCAACTATTCTCATCATGTTGTCTATGTACTTGGGGAGGGAACCTGGAGCCCAAATGAGGTGGCGTTTCACACGTTCTCATCATATCACGTTGATTACATACTTGATATAATCTGAAGTCTGGCTTCGGTGGGAGAACATAGAATCCGTCTTACATGACATTTTGTTCATCAGCCTCCTAGGATCAGGTACACAAGCAGGAAATTGATTAGGGGGTTTCACCGGCCTGCGTGTTGGTGCAACACGCAACCCAGATATTGTTGTGTTACATAGAGCTTGTGGAAAGTCTACTTCATCCATTTCTTGGTTGCAAAACTTATTGTCAAGGCTCTGGTCATATATCTGAGGAGTAGATTGCTTAAAAGGACCTGTGCTTTGGGTAAGGTGGTCAGAAACTCAGTCCTGCTTAGGGTGGGCCAAAACATGCCTGGGTGGCCTTGAAGTCTGTGTCATACAAGCAGCAAGGAGTTGATGCATTTTGCTCAGTTCTTGGTTAACAAAGTTCTAAGCGGGACCCATGCATAAAACTTTAAATATAAAATAAATTCACACCCAGATTTAAAATAATCCCCCCCCCGCCAAGTAACTTCTGTTCACACAAAAATAACCTCCAATGAGACAAGTTCACAGTAACTTAAAACCTAACCACCCCCAAGTTCACTATGAAATTAACCCAGATAATAGATAACACTTAACTATAAAAGCTTAATGAAATAAGAGATTTACCTTTTCTTCCTGAATGCATTGTAGCAGCTTTCACTCCTCCTCCAATTGCTTTAACTTTTTTAAGATCAATCAATCACTTACCCTGTACTGGTAGCACCTTGACTACAAGTGAGGGTGATCAGATAGGTTCAGACCCTCCAACATGATCCATTCCATTAGGTACAATTGAATCCGCTCCTGAGCTTCCAACTGTCACTCACCTGTTTGAAATGAATGAACTGATATTTAAAAAACTATTTGGATTTTTAACAATGGTGGTTACCATAGTAACTGACAGTTGGCAACTGAGGAGCAGAGTTTTTTGTACCTAATGGAATGGGTCATTTTGGAGGGTATGTAGATGCAGTGGTTTACAGTTGCTTGGCTGTTGTGACATCAGCATGATTATGCAGACCCTCCAACATAGTAACAGTAACAAGAAAACACCAAGCTGCACTTCTAAGCAAATAAATTAAATGTGTGCAAGTGTATATATAAATGGAGAGGTGCAGTGAAGGACCAAAAGTGACCACAGTGTAACTCCAAGGAACAAAAGAGAGGTCTGGCGCACCAAACAAACATTATACTATGTGTTAGCACATACATAAAAAAGAGGTTTAGTTCACAATATAGCTATATTGGGTTAAGCTCACCTGCCCAGCATCAAGGCACCTCTTGTAGGTGAGTCTCTATCTGTTTGCTATATGTGTACTCAGGAGGTCTGTATTAAGACACTCCTGCCATTTGAAAAGTGTGCAGCAGCCACATTGGGGAGGGGTCAGGCTCCCAAAGTAAAACTAGGGAACAAGAAAACTGACTTGATGTGTTTGTTTAATTGTAGTGCGTTGTCATGGCTATGGTGATGACCCTGTAATGCACCACAGTTTTTATGTCAACATTGCCAATGAGATCCTAGTTATACCACTGTCCATTTGTTCTGATGGAACCCCCAAACATCAAAAGATTGTCATTCAAATTTTGATACAGTACTTAATAAGTGTAATGACTATAGCAGGGTATACACTGGAGAGATATCTGATGATTATCCTTCCAATCACATGATAATCATCAGATAGCTCTTAAATCTGTTCAGAGTATACTGTCAAACAATGCAGAGAATCGTCAGATTCTGCCCTGCATCATTTTATTTAGATTTTTATGAACTCCCAGAGGTGTAATTAACCCAGGGCAAATACTAAAAATGCGCCCCCCCATGTAAATTAAGTTTTTATTAATATATATTATATATAGTTAGGGGTGTCACAACTTGTTTTTGGGTGGAGGGGCAAGAATTTTGTCCTCCCCTTGGTGCCCCATCTCACCTTGGTGTGTCCCTCACATCTTGGTGCTTAATAGGTATGAAAGGGGGTGTGGTCAACTCACTGGGGGGGGTCAAACCATTGGGAGCGTGGTCAAA
>WWET01000849.1:39091-59583 GCA_011038615.1 Limnodynastes dumerilii
GATATCCTATGGATTCTGTTTATCTTAAAAACTGATGCTTCACATATACAAAACTATTAATGAATAGGAAAATGTATGACTTACACCATTTCAACTTTAATATACACATAATCTTAGTTATGGAATTATTATTTGTATTGACCATATTTAAAAGAAAAGTCCAAAAATGGTCTGTCATTCACACTATTTAACACCGGGCGTATAAACTTTCACGCCCATGACGCTCCCACTGATTGTACCTACTTACGGCGGCTAAACCCTACCCTAAGTTTTTCCAGCGTACGTGCGAATTTTCGTACCGATACGCTGGTCGTACTGGGCTTAGCATGCCCATACTGTACAATTTAAATGGCTATCCCCCACTCTGTGTAGTAACTCGAGCGTCCAGACTATCGTCGTACAAAACGCACGCCCCTTGGGCGAAAAATACGCTGAAAATACGCTCGCTGTACGCTCATGTCCTTCGTACGACCGGAAGTTGTCATACTGCACATGCGCAGTGCGTTTTTTTGCCCGTTTTTACGCTCACGATCAGCGTACGATCGCTTGTGGCCGTAGGTCTGGATCAGGCCCATTGTGATGAACTCCAGTTACAACTCCAATATGCTTTGAAAACCAATGCTTAGAAGTCCAGGCTATGAATTCAGGCAGGTTAGACCTGCAGGTTAGTTGCTGCAGGATGTGCAGCTGCCCAAACTCACTTTGGCAGAGAACAAAATACTGACATCTCCTTAGACAAGCTTAATGCAGCCATTTATAGTCTCCATCTACATAAGGCCCCAGTATCAGATGATCTTATGGGAGAATATTATAAACAGCAGGAGATAGTTTCTACCCTCTTGGAACTCTTCCATACTGTGCATAGGGATCATTCCTCATATCCCTCATTTAACGATGTATTCACCATGCTCATCCTCAGTGTTCAGGGCTTCCACTCCATCAGAGCTATATTATGGGTGTATCATAGCATCACATACCTAGAAATTAGGCTCACCAAAAGTCAACAAATCTATATGTATCTAACATTTCTAGTGCTTTGAGGGAAATATCTACTGAGCTGGAGGTTTGGAAGTACTTAGTTCTTTCATTCCTAGGAAGGGCAAGTTTAATCAAGATGCTCTCCTTCCCCAGACTACTGTATCATTTGCAAATTCTGCCCCTTCTCATGAGATCTAACGTCTCAATCTACTATACTGCAAATTTATCTGGGCAGGAGGCAGACCAGTAGATCATGTGTGGGATTCCTCAAACTCCAGCACCATAAAAATAATGGGGGGATCAATTTTCCAAATGTCCTACTATAGAATTATGCTTCCACCTTACGTTATGTTCGTGACTGGCTACATGGTCAAAGTGTATATACAAACATTTCGATAGAAAGCAGTTTTCATCCAGGCGTTTCTTTGTTAGGCTCCTGTGGGATCTCCTGGACATCCGACATGACAAGGAGATCCCACAGGAGCTAAGAGATGATCTGCTGCTATTGTCGACACGCATATTCTGAGACATAAGCACACATTCAATGCTCATAAATCAATGTTTCTCCCGTTCACAGGTAATCCAGATTTCCGAGATGGTGCCTCAGACTAACCACAAGATGGAGGGTGTGTGACTTGGTGTCAGTAGGTGACCTGATATACAATGTAAGAAGGAGAGCTTATACCATTGGGTAGGCAAGGGAGAAATTTCCATTTCTTGAATGGTACCCATTGACTTTTATGCAAGCCAAACATTACACTAGTGTGGTTCTTAGAGATTTATCGAACATAGATTTGAAAAACCCATTGGATTTACCCCTCGGTGGGTAACAGCAATTCTAGGCATTACAATATGTTTAGAGATGTCATTGATCATGGAACATTGCAACATGAGAGTCTGACTGAAAAAGGGAGGTCATTGCAGTGCAGAATGAAAGAAGTCCTGGACATGGGCATGAGATGTGGTGACCAGTAGGGAGGTCAGACAGCAGTGGTTAGCAGAATGGACAGGGTGGGAAGGGGTGGGCATGGAGATGAGGGAATGAGTTTAAAGAACGTTCTGAAGCAGACAGGAAGCCAATGGAGAGTTTTGTTAAGAGAACAGTTCCAGGGTGCAGAGTCTGTTATCAGGTGGTGTTCCCCAGAGCCCCTGATGGTGGGGTTGGACTTGGCTGCACCCCAACAACAGTTCGCAGTCCCCAGAACCAAACTCATAGGAGAGAGGAAGCAAGAAATGGCCAGACTTACACAGGTTGGTGGCCCAGAACAAATGCAGGAATAGAATCCAAATAGATGCAGATAGACTGCACAAACAGACACACTGAAGATTAAGGTAAAATCTGCAACAGTGATATGCAGAGGGACTGCACAGACAGACACACTGGAGATGATGGTGTAATCTACAACAGTGATTATGCAGAGAGACTGCACAGACAGACACAATGAAATCAGTAGACAGGCAAAACTGAGAACCAACAGACAAGGTACTTACACTGAGGCACACACAACAAGGAGGGAGAACAGAAGGTAGACAGGTAGAGAAGGCAGGACAGCAGGGAGGACACAGAGGGAGACTGGAAGACAAACACGCAAATAGCAAGTCACAGGAATCACGAACAGCAGGCTGGACAGACAGAGACGTTGGAGCTAGAAGCTGGAAGCTATGACCGGCAAACAGGCATTCAGGTGACAGGAGTTTAAAGAGAGAGCCACATCCCCATTAGTTGCTGATTGCACATGGCCAAAGCACAGCTAGGGAATCCCAGCTGCAGGTTAATTAGGCGGGTTCCCTAGCAAGGAGGAATGCAGGGGAACCAGGACCGGAGTACCCTTTTACATAATATAGTCACATTTACACGCTACAGCCATAAGCAGCGTGTAACAGGTTTGAGCCTGGAAGCATCGAGTATAGATTGAACGGGGGCAAGATGGGTGAGCAGGAGACCAACAAGGAAGAGGTTACAGTAGTCAAACCGTGATATGACTAGAGAGTGGATGAGAGCTTTGGTAGCTTTATTGGTGAGGAAGGGACGGATGTGTTCAATGTTGCGTAAGTGGAAACGGAAAGTATGAGAGAGGGAATGGATGTGAGGTATTCATGAAAGTGAGGAGTCAAGGATGACACCTATGCAGCGAACTTGAGGAGAGTAGGAGACAGAGGTATCAACAATGATTATGATGATGGGGGGGGGGAAATCCTAGGGGGAGGAAAAACTATTTCTCTTTTGTCCATATTCAGGTTGAGGCCTTTTGGCCATCCATGTGGAAAGGAACGCAAGGCACTTGAGAGAGTTGTAAGTGAGGTAGCTGATGAGACTAAGCACTCAAGGAGTTTGGAAGTGAAGGGGAGAAGGTATATAGATCAGTTGCTGGAGGGGGATGTAGGGTCCAGATTAGGTTTTTTGACAATGGGTGAGACAAGGGCATGCTTAAAAGAGGAAGGGAAGACGAGGGGGAAACGTTGAAAAAGATGGGCTAGATGGGAGTAGGCAGTGGGAGAAAGGTGTTTGAGAAGATGTAAGAGAATGGGGTCCACAGGACAGGTTGAGGGTGGTGAGGATGTTATTAGGGAGTGAATGTAGTCACTTGTCATAGAATGGAAAGAAGAAAACTCATGATGGTTGGGTGGCAAGGGGGTGGAGAGTTGGGGAGGGATGGGGAAGCAGGATGGGGGAGATGTAATTTCTGATAGAGATAATTTTGGATGAGATGTAGGAGCCAAAGTTAGAAGCGGAGATAGAGGGTCGGATGGAATAAATAAATAGAGCGCTTCTTACTCCTATTGGGTGCCATTAACGTGTCAGTGTGTCGGAAACCGTTGGGTCTTGTGGCATAAACACATGTAACTTGATACAACTGAATAACAAAGAAAACTAAAAATCACCAGTTCCAAAAATTGTTAAATTGTTCTATTTCTGTTCCCATCCTCCAGAAATGTAATTGAAATCTAAACACTAAATAGAATTTGTAGGTTAAACTAACATTCCCCTGATTGATATCTTCCTGATGGACCGCTCGAGAAAAGAATGAGATTATACAAGGATGTAACCTATTTTGTGCAGCAATAAATCCCAAATTGATCAGAGTTCCATAAGGTTTGATCACAGAAATGAAAAATAAAATTGCTTAAAAAAAAATAAAAATACGCAAATGGAAAGAAGTCACATTTTATTTAACAAGGATTGACCAGAATGGAAACATACAAAGAGTACAATCTAAAAAGATTTTCACACAAAAAACTGCACTTTTATTAATGTATTCCAAACGAGGTACGGTATAGAACACACAGGCACTGTATTAAAGTCACTGTATTGAAGTGATAAAAGACTAAATATAAAGACTCTAACATTGAGTTAAAATTGAGTTGCATTAAAGCCACATGAACCAATGTGACCACACATTCATTGCCATTGAATAAGACATATATTAAATGCTGTTTTTATTATTATTATTGTTTATTTAGAATGACTCATGACTTGTTACAAAATAGCCTTGAGTAACATTATACTATTATTGAACAGGCCTAATCATAAAACACAAATGTCTAATACAAAGTTTTGTTTGTGGAATGATTTGAGTTCCCGCTCAGTCCTTCAACTTTTTCACTTTTTCAGTTTTTGATCAATCGCCCTGGTGGACGTCTGCCTTCTATCTGATCAAGTCTCATATTGGACTAGGTCATAGGACGACATGTCCCCTTGCCCCTTATTTATCCATTCAGTTCTTGTGAGAGGGGGGTAATTTCCACTATACAGCCTGGTTTGCATATAATAATTACATGGAGTTTGCGGCCAAGATGGTAAGCAACTTATACTTATTTTTGCATATTAACAAAATATTAATAAAAAATAATCATGATAGGATTTTAAAATGAATGAATGTTTGAATGTTTAATAATAAATGGATATATTTGTTGTCACTGTAGTAGTAGTTTTAATGCATCACACATTTTACAAAATTTTATTTGACAAACAGAAATCTCTTGTAATTTAAGTGGTAGAAAAGTGTTATATGGAAGGATTTGCAGTGTACAAAACCTGTGTCACCCACATTCATTGTTTACTATTACATGCTTTCAAAACATTGAAAACTGTGGGGACGTTATGTCTGTACATGTAATCGGGCACTTCAGTGCATTATGGAGGATTTTTTTGTCTTTATTGTACCAGCTGTTATATATGGTGGCTGGCAAGTAATGAAATGAAATCATTCCTAAACCACATCTTGTGTAATTGAATAATCGCCTTTACACACATTTACTATATTATAAGAAACATAATACTAAACAAGATTTTCCCTGTATATAAATCCACAATTTTGAAGAATTGGTTTGTTACCTGGAAGACTGCATGCTTTGAATGTCAATGGTAATTGTGGTTAAAGTAACTGTTAACAGCACTAGCATCTTACAAGAACAATAAAAACACTTCATGTACATTACAACTGACCCATCCTCTTTGACATTGTGCGTACACCTCTGTGAAAATGTGGGGCATGAGCTACCATTTCCCAAACTGGAGCACAGTTATTGCCGGCATGCAGCAGCAGACTCCAGGTGTTTCTGAAATGCATTCCTTAGTTTCCAGGTTGTGTTTTGGAAGAAAAGACAATATCCAGATCTAGCATAAGAATCTAATTTTGCACACAGACAGACAATCATTCATTCATTTACAGAAGTGCCCATGAACATACTGGAGTAAGTATTGGTTTACTGCAAAGAATACTCATGCACAACTGCAATTTGTAGATCACAAGAAGACGGAATCCAATTGTTTTACGGTCATTCTTTTGCAGTTACACTTTAGACAGGAGTCCTGATTCAGGAGCACTTGCTTTGATTAGGTTTTGAATTTCTTTGAATTTAGGATGGTCCTTATCAGCAACCAGCTGAAGGAGTATAGCCTCGCTTGTCGTAATTATAATCCCATTTCTTGCCAGACGCTGAAAAATAAAGGAAATTTAATTCAATCATTTGAAAAATGTTATCAATTTTTTCTTTTTATACAAAAATGTTCATTGTCTGCATGAAAGGTTTATTTGACGTCTGCAAACTTTTCATGGATATTAATAAAAGAACTAATAATAAGCATTAAAAATGACTGTGCTACTTTTATTTTATATTATGTTCATGTATTTACAAGTAACAGTGTTGGCAGCTTTAAGGTGGAAATATTTAGCATCTATTCTCCATGTATCCCAAGTGAGAATTGGGATACTTTTAGAACATAACAAGTGTATTTTACTGGGAAAGTATATTTCTAACTTTGGTGAATAGTTTCAAACAACAATAAGACTTAAGAATAAATTATATAAGACTTTGTAGATCGCCAACACTCCCCAATGGGCCCAATTCAATTATCTTTGCACCGGTGCAAAGCAAATCCCGATAATTTTTCATACCGTATGTGACGGGAAAATGCGCAGGATGTACTTTTTCCCATCATCACGGCTAATTGAATCTGGCCCAATTACTTTCAAAAGACAAAAATAGTTAGTTAAAATGAAACATTAAAATATGTAGGTTATATTAATTTGATATTTTATTCACTTTGTACATATAAGGCATATACATGGCAGTGCAAGACAAATATATATAACATTTGTTCATGTAAGTGTATTTTCAGAAGTCTCCAGTGATACTTATTATTCCTGATTTAAGGTCATTCTGAAATGTTATTTTATAAGAAATGGTCTACAGCAATTGAAAAAGTTACCAGCATTGGGGTAGATCCAGAACTACGTTTGCCGTACGTTTCCTCGCGTGCGTACCTTCTGTACACTCCCCTTGGCACACCCCTTGAATGTACGTATTTTGTCAAGATACGCTTTCCAAACCCTACCTTAACTTTTGGCAACGTAACCGCAGTGATCCGCACACGTACGTATGGGCAACACGTATTTACGCAGCTAAGCACGCCCATACTGTACACTTTAAATAATAACCCCCGCCTACATAACGTATTTCAGGCGTATTTTGGACTCACGGAAAATTGGCGCGCCCACACGTAAGTATTTACGTGACACATACGTTCACAATTACGCTACGTTACAGAGCGTATGTTCTATGGTGCACATGCGCAGTACTTACCAAAAGGCGATTTTACGTCTCCGCCCCGCGTAAATTCGCTCACAAGCGTTGTTCTGGATCTGGCCCATTGTCTGTATTGTCCAGTGCTTTGAAGCATAATAAAACACTTGGCTGAGTAAATTTAGCCATGCTCCTCTGAAGTTTTACATGGCCAACTTGTGAGTGCACAACAAATGATGCGTGGATTTTGCCTGCAGTAACTTCCTCTCAATGCTGTAAAATGTCAGTACAGTGAATATATTTGGAGGATTCAATCTGCCTTCCTGACAATTATTTAGTGGTTTAGTGCAGATACTAGCTGGGGGCACAAACTGCAATTTAGCAGGGTTAGTCAATGCTCAAATTGTCTAACCAGTTTGACCTTTCTAACAACCAAAGTCAGCCAACCAATCAAGATGGTTCAAACATATGAAAGACATACAATGCCTTTAAAATACAGCTTCAGAGTGAGATCTAAAAGTAACAAAATAAAAGCATTGAGGCACTTCATCTTCATTATGAAACTAGCACACTGAGCTGAAAGTTGACGGGTGTTAAAATCAAGCAACTATCCTCTCCGGATCTCTCACCATCTGTGCATGTTGGGTTTACTGAATGTCATTCATTCAATTAACCTTGGATGTGCACTTGCAGCCTCAAAACTCTTAAAGACAGAGTTACTCATCTTACCGCATTCTACAACAGGCACTTCAAACTCGCGTTTCAAAAGCTTTTATTTTGCAGTCTCATTTCACACAGGGAGGTCAGTCTTTGGTTGCTGAAAAGGGCCTGCAATCAGCCACCGCAGCACTTAAACAGGACAGCTGATAGCAAAGCCCTTTTCAGCTGTCCTGTATAACTGGTGCATCGGCTGACAGCAGGAAACAGATTATTTTACGGCCAGAGTCACACAGAGGAGCTGGAAGACGGTGTGCACCGCTGAGGTCAAAGAAAAGTAAAGTATAAACAGGGGAGACTGGAGACTGCTGAATGTGGAATTACCGGGAGATGGAGCCATATGAATGGGGAATACTGGGGAACAGGAGACATGATAGGGAATACTAAGAGCTGGAGAGACATAATGGGGGATAATGGTAGCTTGACACATGATGGGGAATACTGGGAGCTGGAGACACATGATGGGGAATACTGGGAGCTGGAGAGACATGATGGGGAATACTGGAAGCTGGAATCATATAATGGGGAATACTGGGAGCTGGAGACGCATGGCAGGGAATATTGGGAAATAGGGAGACATGACGGATAATACTTGGAGCTGGAAAGACATAATGGAGGATATTGGGAGCTGGAAAGACATGGGGCCATAGTCACACTTAAGAAAGTTCTGCTTTATCCGTGTGTATTTTTAGGATCGGTTACACTGCGCATGCGTAGTAACTTTATTTTTTTATGCAAGTAATGTAGGATTTCGTGCTTAGTGAGATACGTACGAAGGGGCGTGCCAGTAGGAAGTAGGAAGTTAAGTGAAAGTGGCCTAATAAGGGCGCAGTTAAGAATGTATGCACGTACCTAAGCAACTTAAGCACAAATATATGCACGGAGAGTTAAGGTTGTCCTATGGTGGTAGAAGCCTGCTAAAATCCGTAAGTACGAGGGGAGTGTCATTGGTGTTGCCTTGCCGGTTAGGCGCGTATTTTTGTGAATCCTTATACTTATTTCACACTTAAGTGTGAATCTGTCTCATGATTGGTAATACTGATAGCAGGAGACATATGATGGGAGATACTTGGAGCTGGAGACATGACTGGGAATACTGAGAGCTGGAGACACAATGGGGATACTGGGAGCTGGAGCGATATGATGGGGGATAATGGGTGTTGAAGACATATGATGGGGAATACTGGGAGCTGGAGACACAATGGGGATACTGGGAGCTGGAGCGATACGATGGGGATAATGGGTGTTGAAGACATATAATGGGGAATACTGGGAGCTGGAGACATGATGGGAGATACTGGGAGCAGGAGACATATGATGGGGAATACTGGGAGACAAACAAAATGTGAATTCTTTAAAGTGGGCACTAAATGTACAAGCGTAATAAATGTGTAAACAATGTGCAATGAACAAACAAAAAGTAATATAAAAGATAGTGGTACTGTGGTGATCACGAATACTGAAAAGGTGCAACATTGGCATTGCAATGATAGAAATGCAATAACAGAAACATGTGCAATTAATAGTACTAAGGTACACTAGTATGATTTTGGCAAATCCCCTATAACGAAAATATACCAAGGAAGCTCACAACTCCTAGATAGTCCAATTAATAGAGTCCTCGTCGCCAAATGGGAGATACTGGGAACTGGAGAAACATGATTGGAAATATCGGAGAGGCTGGAGAGCTTTTTTTTTAATTATTTTTCTTGTGGCCCACACAATATTAGACTTTTTTGGGGCCCAATTGGGGTTTTGAGTTGAACAACCAGAGATTGTATTAGCACCATTTCTGGAGTATGACTGAACAAATCCCAGGCACCCTTCAAAATTACCATCATGCTTATTTGTACCCATGAGACTATTGGCAGGGCAAGACAAGGCAAGATCTGTACTTTATCATTAATATCATGTGCCATGCAAAGCTGCAAAGATGGGAAGGGGGAAGAAGCCTGGAATTTACTATGGACCATAGGGATTAAACAACACAGAGAGACATAAGTGGCTAGAAGAAGTAATGGCACTACAATAGAAACTACTGAGGAGGAAATAGATCTAGGAGTCATTATTTCATGTGACCTAAAGGTTGCCAAGCAATGTAACAAAGCAATGAGAAAGGCAAGTCAGATGCTTGATTGCACATAAAGATGATTTAGTAGCAGAAAGAGATAAGTAGTGATGCCCCTTTATGGATTGTTGATATGATACTGTGTTTAGTTCTGCAGGTCATATCTCCAGAAAGACAAATACATTAGAGACTGCAAAGAAGAGCAACTAAAATGGTCCATGGCATTTGTCACAAAACATACAAAGAAAGGCTAGAGAAACTAAACATGTATAGCTTGGAGCAGAGAAGGAAGACGGGGGACATGATAGCAGCTTTCAAACATTTCAAGGGTTGTGACCGGCTAAAGGAGGGTGGCATTTTTCAGAGGAAGATGTTTAATAGAACATGATGGCATGGATATAAACTGGAGGGTAGTAGATTCAGAGGAAATGTGCAGGAAAAATTACTTCACTGAAAGCGTGATAGAAAAGTGGAATAGCCTCTCATCTGAGGTGGTAGAGGGTAACACAGTAGAACAGTTTAAACATGCTTGGGATAAATATAAGGATATCCTATAGTTTTAAATAAACAACTGGGCAGACTGGATGGGCCATGTGGCTCTTATCTGCCGTCACTTTCTATGTTTCTATGTAAGTAGTTATAAATGTAATGAAAGGGGCAGAAAGAAAGGTAGGAGGAAAGCAATGAAAAGACAATAGACATAAAAAGCAGTTGGAAACCTGACTCTTTAGGGGAACAATTGCTGGAACAAAAACTTTTTAAATAAATTAATTGGAAGATATTTTTTGGGTGTACGTCAATATTGGGTAGACCCACTGGGTATCAATGACTGGCACCTATATGGTGGGCATACTATAAGAAAATCTGAACCCAGACTTGCATGCGAGCACATGGGAGGTCAGGCCCCTACCTTAACATTTCCGGTCTGTCCTCACTTAAAGGGGGACAATTGGATATATGGATAGGGTGGCATACGTATAGCATGCCCACACGCTAACATTTTAATGCAAAACCCTCTTCAGCTAGAGTGCAGTCACTTTAACAAAACGAAAAATACTAAAAACTAAAAAATACTAAATAAAGTAGAAAAACCAAAACATGTCATAAACCCATAAGTCATCACTGGTTTTAAAATATCTTCCATCGCATTGCTTCAAGAACTGTGCCATTCATCAGATGATTCATGGATAATGGGTTTCTTCTAATGTCACAACACCCAATGGAACCATCCTCGTACATATTTTCCCACATCTCCAAACCCACAAGTGTTCCCTGAATGATATATGAGTTTATTAACTCCTAGACCCCTTTCTTTTCTTAACCCCCCCCAAATTATTATTCCAGACCCAACCCATTGTACATTTTACTATATTCTAGAATCAAACTGCCTGACCCCCTTCTATTTTATAATACAGTGTAATCTTGCAGGCAGAGCACGAATACTGGACGTCACTCTGTCAATACTCTCATGTATTCAAGTTATAAGCACTTACAGCTTTAAAAATACATGTTCATAATAATTCTGAGCTACAAATGAATTGTTAAAAACAAAATACTTGACTTTATAATGAAGGGCTAGAATGGACTAGAATTGAAATAGGTGAATAGGGTTCTGGAAAAGGTACATGGAGGAGTAGAGGGTCATATATGGGGCTAATTAAATGATAATGAGCGATGTATGCAAATGTGCTGTGTTCAGTTTAAGCACATTCAGGTCACTAGCAAGCTTACGGTTTATATGACAGCGTGTTAACAGTCTGTCAGATACATTCATTCTAACTTACTGTAAGACATACAATAGAACTGGTGTGAGGACAGCTCTCTGATTTCCTCAAAACCATAATTACTCAGCAGAAAGTATTTCCTTCAAATCCAACTGCCCTATACTGGCTCTTGGATCAAATTCTTTCGTGTGTCATAGCTCTTCTGCTGTGCAGGCTGAAGGAACCCACCCCATGTTTACTATCGCTCTCCTGTTAAAGAGTTTTGGAACTTCCTTTGTAGATTCTTAGATTCTTTGGCACAAGTTAGGACCTCCCTGGCAGACACAGAGCCCTTCCACAAAAAAAATATTCCCTATTTGTTCTCTCCAGCTTTCCAATAATCCCATCATGTGTGTCCAGCTCCCCAGTATTACCCATTAAGTGTGTCCAGCTCCCCAGTATCCCCCAACATGTGTGTCCAGCCCCCCTGTATTACACATCATGTGTATCCAGATCACGAACTGCAGGCATTTTCTTTTACACACATTTATTTTTGGATCTGGATCTGGTCCTATATGATTATTGGATGATTGGCCCAACAATTATACACAAACAATCCTGTGTGAGGCTCCCCGCTATAGTAAACCAGCACTAGCCTGGTGCCAGTATTATAAAATCCAGGGGACAACGGTCCCGCATCCCCTCCAATTTTGCAGCTACCAGCTATAAGTTGCATCACCCTTGGGGAGGGGGACCTGCATGGCCTTACAGACCCCCACAACAATTCCTAACACCCACAGCCCAGCTGGCACCAGGGCTGATTCCCCCAGGGAGATACATGAAAATAACATGACAATAAAAAATAAAAAACAGTGCAGTTCCTCCTGGACAAAAACAGCCATTAGCTGCCATTAGCATGTGAGAAAAATAAAAATAAAGGTCAATTTTTTGGGGCAATACATGTGCCAGCATAGCCTGGAAAATTTGATGCCTTAATCATATCCAAAGGGTACTTAGGCTTGTAATAAAATAAAAAAATAAAAGGGAAAAAAACCAACCCTTTCAGTGCTGCTGACACAGGAGTCCTGCACAGGCGTCCTTGTTAGCACTGAAGCTCTGAATGTGGCTCACGTGCTGTTTAACTACTGCAAACTCAGGATATCTCATAAAGCACTATAGCGCTGCCCATAGGTGTAGTGAGGATTAATGGCACCCGGAGCAGGTGAATACTATGGTGTCCCCATCATCATGTTGTGTGCCAGGGAGCAGAGTAAGCATGTCCCCTGAAAATAGTTTTTGCTTACATGTATATTGAATGATAGGTGATAATCTACGTGTCTCACATTGATTTGTACTGCACTGAAAGTCTAAGGAGAGAATGAAGATTGAAGGTAACCGCTATCTCCCTCCCTGGATTCACTCCAATACACACTCTCTCCTCCACAATTACATTCTACCTTCCAGTCTTTCCACACTCCCTCCTAGTGTCCCCTTCTCAAATACACATTTGCCTCCCAGGAACTGCCTACATTACACATGGTTCCTTCCTGCCCCCCTTACATTTTTCACATCACCCTTCTTGTCCCCCTTCCATTACATGACTCTCTCACTATTCCCCTTTCATTACAAATCCCCTAACCTGTCTCTCCTACATTACACATGATCCATCCTTGTCAACCTTACATTTTTCACATCTCCCTCCTTGTCCCTCTTCCAGTACACATCCCCCTTCCTGTCTCTCTTAATTACAAATCTCACTCCTTGCCGTCCCAATTAAACATCTTCCTCTCAGTCCCTTCTCCATAACATCTCCCACTGACTTTGATTATTACCCGCCCACGCTGCATTACACATCTTGCTCCCTTTTACTTACCTTGCCTGTCTTCTTTCAAATTTGTGCAGCAGCCCCCAGTCACAGCAGGAAGCAGGCAGAGATGTCTGCAAACTAGGTCACAGAGGACGTAGTCAATGGATCACAGTTCCCCGCAGTGCCCTTTTAATCAGCCGGCACCGGGAGCACCAGCTCCACTTGCTCTGCCATCGCTATGCCCCTGGTTCCGCCTGATATTTAGCATGCTTAGAACAGAGAAATTGTTGCAAACCAATCCTGAACGGTTGGAAAGTGTTGAAAAATCATATCTTTAGATCCAGTTTATTACAAAGCTGAATAAATATAATAGGACACATGCAGTTCAGCTATTTTGTGGGAGAATTACGGCAATTTTGAAAATGACACATGGATAGACACCTGTTTAAGCCATTTGTAACCTTACCTCTAAGGCAAACATTCTATCCATCATACTGCGTGAAGAGGTTGCATCTGCAACAATATGAACTTCAACTCCTCGGCCAATCAAATCCAATGCTGTTTGTTGAATACATACATGAGTCTAAAGAGAAAGAAAGAGAAAAATAATAAGCTCAATTATTGTTACTCATCAAACAAAACACATTTTTAGAAGTATAAAAAATATTGACACTGGTCAGGCATAGATTTAGGAGATTTGTCCATTTTATTTAAATGTAACTAAAGCAAAAAAGATTCCTAGTTATTACATGGCATATTTTAACAAGCAACAATAGACATTCAATGGTCACTAAGTATTGTAGGTGGGAGTTTAATACGAGAGTGGTCTTATGATGTGGAGTCAAATTAAGTCAGCACTCCAGTTTTAACAACAATTTTTCCATTTCATTATCAGTAAAAACTATTTGTAAACTAAAAACCCATTGTGAGTATGAATTCATTTAATTTTTTTTAAATGCTAAACAACATTACATCTGTTCTGTAAAAAGCAGTAAGTACACATACTGAGCATTTTGGTTAGATCCCAACTTACCTCAACCCCAAATAAAACAACACTTCGAACGCCAGCAATTTCCGCTAATGCTGCCTCAACTTCTGGCAATACCATGGAAAACTTTGTTTTTGGTGCCACAAGTTTCACTCCAGATAGATCCAATTCATGCACAGTGCTCCCAAGTCCTTTAGGGTACTGTTCTGTGACAATAATCGGTATTCCTAATATGCGTGCCCCTTGTAGCTGGAATGAAAGTAAAATTAGAACACCTAGCTAAAGCCAAAACAAGTTTATCCAGAATAAAAAGAGGCATCGTGCAACACATCCAACCACACTGAATGTTAATGTTATGTTGCAAGTTCAAGTTAGCGCTTTTCTCTTACTAACAAATAAAGGGTCTAAAAGATTTGTACATTGTTCTTTTTAAAGGCTTAAAACCTAATATGTACTCATATTCTTCCATTCAGTACCAGAGTTAGAAGTAACTTCTCCAAATATATGCTGTAATGTGATGGGGCAAATAAAAAAATAATAATCCATGCTGTAAAATTACTAAATAAATTTGCCTAAAGCACACAAATTTTTTTTTATTTATTTGTAAACTGTAATTTAAAACATCACCTTATTTGCATTACAAAATAAATTTGCTCTTATTTTTTATTTTATTTAGCGATTTCTCCCAACTCTGAATCAGCCATATTAAATAAGGTACCTCACAAAATATAGAAGTAATTACAAGTATAGGAAGAAGTGAAAGCTGGACCAGACTGGCTGGCACATCATCTGTCCAATCAGATACTATCCACACAACTTGCCCCAGGCTTCTGGAGGATTCTTCGAGACTACCATACATGCCTTAGAAAGGGTGTGGGTCCCCGGTATTTCAATAGGGCCGTTTTCTCCCAGCCAGTTTTGAACTGGCTGGGATATCGATTGTATATGACCGAACACGGTGCTCCGAAAGGTAAGTGTTAAAACTAACCCCAACCCTTCCCCTAATTCTTACCCTAACCCTCCCTTCACCGCTGCCTGACCCTAACCCACCATTCCCCCAGCCTGACCCTAATTAGCCTTTGCTCGCAGCCTGCCCCTAACCCTCCGTTCCCGGCAGCCTAACCCTAGCCCTCCTTTGCGGATCCTAACCATAACCCTCCCCCTAAGGCTAAAAGTCCCTGGAGAGGTTACTCACCTTTCCAGTGGTCCAGTGAAGCTTCAGGTCCTGCGGAAGCTGCAGCGTTTTCAAAAGCCTTTCCTAAAATGAATTGGTATACTCACCCATTCTGGAAAAGAAATTCTAAAATGGATGGGTATTTGAAATAGGGACAGCTGAAAAGGAACATTCGGCTGTCCCTATTTCTCGATGCGGGGACTCCCACCGCTTAGAAATCCCCTACTGAAGGTCATCATATCCAGGAAAAGAGGCACAAAATCTGATCATACAATTTTACAAAAAAAAAGTAAGTGAATTTTTTTAATATTATGCATAAAAAGCACTTACCAATCTTTGCCCTACACTTATAATGTCTCCAAAATACTTGATTGCTGGTCTGAATCTCTCTTGCATGTCACAACAGAAAAACACAGTACTAGCAGGTGTAAGATTTCCAAGAGTAGTCAACTGGAAAAAGAAAACAAAAGATTTTATTTTAGCAGTAAATTTTAAGAAAAAAAAAATAAATTTATTAGATGCTTCCTGTACAGGTATTATTAATAGAAAACAATTGGTAACAATTGGTATGCATATTTGCATAACTGAGTAGTGCATGGTCAAGCACATTTTCATTAATTAAATCATACAGATATTAAATTTACAATATGTATTAAAAAAACAAAACAACAAAAGCCTTAGTCAGAGCCCTCAGTTTCACTCAAAGGGCTGGATCTAGGCTTAAGTAAGTGCTTGATATTAGTTACTCCTGGGCTAAACCATGTTGATTGCAGGGGAGTCATATTTCATCTGTTGCAAACAGTATTAGATTTGAGAGGTGATGATTCCTATCACAAGTCTAAATAACAGTGTGATAGTAAAGCTGGTCAGTATCTGTGTGCAGTAAGCAATTCAAAGATATATCCCTGCATGCAAAGAATACAATTACCTTGACTCCCCCTGAAATCAACATGGTTTAGCCCAGGAGTAACTCATTTCAAGCACTTACTTAAGTCTGGATCCAGCCCAATATGTGTAATTGCAAAATGAAATGCATACACATCAGGTAACAGAATGATTTCAGGGTGCATTTGCAGACACCACTCGGTAACAGCAAATTATTGCTGAGGTAAAAATTCTATGGTAAATGGTAGCCTCCTATTTATGCTATAGGGGATACTATAGCAGATCTGCCGCCATCGCTTACACAAGAAATTTACTATTATTGTTCAGTTTAAGCATTTAAAAATATATTTTTTAAATATCACTCACTTATCACTCATTCACCCTGGAGCCACACTCTCCATAACACACATAATACACTAGGGTTAATTCTGTTAGCACCCAATTAACCTACCAGCATGTTTTTACTGTGTGGGAGGAAACTGGTGCACCCACAGGAAGATCATGGAAACTCTGCATAGATTAGGCCTTGTCCAGAAATCAAACTTATGACCTCAGCACTGGGAGGCACAAGTGCTACTTACTGAGCCACCATGCTGCCCTCACTGAATCACTGTGCTGCTGTAATGGCAAACTATTGCACTCAATACTCTATGACTTGATAATGCTTCTTCTAAGAGGTCTATGGGAAAATATATTTTAAGTTAAAATGAATATTACATTTATATCCTAAAATAAATTCTTCCACCACTATATTTAAAGTAAAAGAACAATTGTTTCATCAGCTTCACATGGTGCCTGGTTCCCCTCGATCTTGAAACAGACCAGTAGAAAAAAAAATAACCAAGGAGAATGTCATTATAATATTTTTTGAGGCATCAATAAGTGGAAAACTGATCATTTATTATGACAAGGGTTCATTAGCAGGTTATTAGTTAGATTAATTTGATGTCATTATAACTGCACTGCTATAAATCTATAAAAGCACTGTGTTATAACTAAGCACCGGATTTTTAGGATCTAATAAATTAAAATTACGTTTTATCAATCCAAGTTTTAGGATTTTATAGGTTTTTCAAAATTTCAGTTTAGGAATTTATTTGTTGTATGAAGATAAAACAAAACCACACAACATATCATTATGTCTAATACACTGTGCCTTTATTATATATGAATTATATATGAAACTACTCACTTGAAACTCCTATCTTGAAATACAATATACCATAATGTGTAAACACTGTGCCGCACATGAAAACTACTCATATGAAGTTACTAAGTTAGAACATTCCTACTGGTAACTCTAATGACATGGACAATGCAATACTTTTACTGGATTTCAGTACTGTCTTAGGTTACAATTCGATTGAATGCGCTAATACTGTGCTCCAGGTCACATGAGGTAAGGGCAGGGTTGCTGACCTTCTATTTCTTCTCTCTGGGAGATCTCTGAGGGAAGAGATAGATGCCGGTATAGGGGCGAGGCTTAATTACACGATTTATGCAAATCATGACCTGAAGACCTGCCTCCTGTCCATCAATGCCACTATTCATAGAGTTACTATGGATGGGGCTCGATGACACAAATTACATCATTAAGTCCCACCTTAATCCTAGTAACACTAGAATAGGCAGTGGGCTGGATTTACACCACCGGTCGTATTGCATATACGTCCGGTGTTTACCGTTATTTGATACTGCGCATGCGTAGCATCTTTTAGACAATCTATGTATCTTTCCATTACGTAGACTGCGTATATACGGTCTGATGCTAGGACTGCCTGAGTGAGGCTGGGACTGCCTGCCTTCTTTTTACACTCATTTTCACATGAAGTTTATATAGTTTCAACTTAGGTAATAGAATTAGGTCTTTTTAGATTCTAACAATCAAAATAGGCATTTTTAGGTACTAACCCCAAGATTAGACCATTTTAGTTCCCGTAGAAGTTAAGATTGTTAATCCCTGGTACATAGAACATAGAAAGCAACTGAGATTTTTTGTGTAATTGGAAAGGATGACAATAGGTTAGAACCTAAGAATCCTGGGCTTAGCTATAACACTGGAGAGTTATTGTAAGTTTTAATCATTTTAATTGATATGTCCAGGAAAAAGAAATGAGATGATATAATGCTTACAAATGTAGTATAATTACACTTGACTGGATCCAGGATTAAGAACATCAGCCTATTTACACAGGCCTTGCAAGTGTACTACGTGTGTGTGTGTGTGTGTGTGGTCAAATATACACAAGTGTGGGTGGGGAGGCATTTAAATTGGACAGTGTGGGCTGAGCTAGGCACTTCTGTACATCTGGGCATTCCACACACACAAACACACACACACAGATGTGTGCGGGAAAGTTAAGGTATAGTTATGGACACGGAAATCAACTAATGTCCACAAGCAAGAGGGGGGTGTCATGGGAATGCATTAGCCTCTGTGAGGACATAAGAAATTCTGTATGTGTGGAAAGGGCGCTTCATTCTGGATCACGTCTACTGTTACGCCATGAAAAGGAAGAAAAGGCAAAATGTATGAAGAGAGCAGGGAGGCTCACCAGGAGGCGGAAGGCCCAAAATGAGGAAGAAAAGTTAACTAATATATCTCAAATTACAATTGGTCATTGGAGAGTGTTCTTTACCAATACCAAATTGTATACTATAAACAGTAACATATTTGTAACTGTATGGGCTAGATTTACCCAACTGTGAAAAAGTAAAAGTGGAGATGTTGCCCACAGCAACCAGAGTTTAGCTGACATTCTCTAGTATGTAAAGGAAAGCGAGTTCTAGAAACTCATTGGTTGCTATAGCCAACATCCCAACATTTCATTTTCTGTTGTTTAGTAAATCTAGCCCAATACTGGGGTATAACGCAAAGATAAAGTTTTTCCATACAGCAAAGAATCTACTATCTTTTCCCTCAAGTCAAGAGGGTCTTAACCCAACCCATATACAATATACTCTACACTGCAACATATATACTGTGTATATGTTGCAATATTGTTTATGCTGGCTGATCTAGTTTGTGGTAAAAGTACCCAGAATAGCCCCTTCCAGTGTAAAGAGATGGTGGCTGATTAGATTTAATTTGTGAATAAAAGTATTGAATAACGAGGCAGTCACACTAACAATAAAAGAGATTGGCTTCTGCTGTTTGCCAATTAGTGCAGGTGTGAGAGGTTATTATTCCCTTTAAGAAACTGTAGTGGGGAGAAAAGTAGTCTGCTGTATGCAGTCCTTGGAGGTTTTTACTATTATTTGTATAGAGATATATGGCAGCCATTAACACATTATGGGCAGATTCAATTCAGCGCAAAGCCCGCATTATTTTGGTTGCAAAGGTAAGTGCCCTTAAATCCGGCTATTATGGTAGCCAAAATACAGACTTTAAAATGTACCTCTATAGGGTGTGTATTAAAATCTGCGATTAAAATTTACACAATTACTTTTGCAACCAAAAGAACATGTTTGTGTTGAATTAAATTGGGCCCTAAGATGCATATTGTGAAGTAAACGAAAACTTCTGAGTGGACTATAATGATGGGAAATGGCTTCTAGAGTTTAATTTATTCCACAACACAGTCATAAGAAGTTTTATGAGTAGTTAATCAAGGTGTCTGCCAGTCATCATCAGAAAATGCTAGAGCAACTGAGGTAATACTGAATCATCTGCAAAAAGGATTCTATTATTTTTGATAGTTGTGAGACTTGTTAATATTGTAAAACTACTGTTATTATTATAACCAGTCTAAAACCCGTTATAAAGACGGGAAAAATATTGCCCATTCTTTTCTCAAGCTCCCAGTATCCCCCATCATGTCTCCAGCCCCGACCCAGTATTCCCATCATGTTTCTTAAGCACCCCCAGTATTCCCCATCATGTGTCTTAAACCCCTCAGTATCCCCCATCATGTGCCTCCAGCCCCCACAGTATCCCCATCATGTGACTCTAGCCCAACCTGTAACACCATCATGTGTCTCCAGCCCCCCAGTATTCCCATCATGTCTCCAGCTCCCCCAGTAACCCCATTATGTACCTCCAGCCCCCAGTATCCCCATCATGTGCCTCCAGTCCCTCCAGTAACCCCATCATGTGCCTCCAGCCCCCCAGTCTCCCCGTCATGTGCTTTCAGCCCACCAGTAAC
>WWET01000849.1:59914-89546 GCA_011038615.1 Limnodynastes dumerilii
GATGGCGGCAGCAGTTGCCCCATCCGCTGCCACCATCTCCACATTCTGCACCTTACTTCTACATTCAAGATGGCGGCGGGGGTCCATAGAAAAAACCCTGGCCGCCATCTTGGATGTGGCAAGAACTTCTTCAGTGCGGGCAGAAGAGAGTGAAGTCCCAATAATGGGATCTTCTTGCCGCCACTAAAGGTAAGTAAAAGGAACTCACAGGGGCAGGG
This sequence comes from Limnodynastes dumerilii, assembly GCA_011038615.1. Lineage (NCBI taxonomy): Eukaryota > Metazoa > Chordata > Amphibia > Anura > Limnodynastidae > Limnodynastes > Limnodynastes dumerilii. The sequence goes on from WWET01000849.1 coordinate 60,133, forward strand.
GGGATGTGAGCGTGTAGTTTAAAAAAAAAAAAGGAACAGAATGGCTTTTATATAGTTAGATATTTAAAATACTTAACCTCCTATTGCTTTTATTTATTTCTAGCAGTCTGACCAATTTAACATTAGGCATCTGACAAAAGGCACCAGAAGACCAGAATCAGAATGGAGGATTGTACTAGACCCTCTAAGGGACTTGCCCATAATGCTGTGTCTCCTGACTATCTGTGACTCATAGGGCCAGATCTACTAAGCTGCAGGTTTGAAAAAGTTAAGATGTTGCCTATAGCAACCAGAGTCTATCTCTCACTTTCTTTTTACATACTAGAGAATGTCAGCTAAAATCTGATTGGTTACTATGCACAACATATCCACTTTTCCAAACCTGCAGCTTAGTAAATCTGGCCCATATTGTCATAATGTGGGTGAGCGGTCAATCCGGTAAAGAAGACCTTACCATCCTGAATAAATTCCTCTCTAATATCTTCAAATTGTGATTCATAAAAAAAACCAATCACATAAAATATCATGCAGTCTACTGTTTTACTATGATTCACTTTACCAAGTGGTCTTTTCTGCTGTATATACAGACTATGGTAATGACAATTATAGATTTCTCCAGTTTTCACCACTTCACATTTCACTATAGGGACAGAGAGGAAAAGAATATTTCACCCTCAGATGATTTCTTCCAGCAGCTGTTCTTTGGCTCTTGCAGTATCTGGCTAACACCTGAGCGATAGGAGAGCTGGGACACGGATCATATCGTCTGGCTGACAGCAGTCACACACTCCATAAGCCACAGGACACGCACATTTATTAGGATGCAGGACCCAAATAATTTTTTTTTCTTTATGCCTTTTAATATAAATATCAATATAAGGTTTCCAATGTCTGTAAGCTAAAATATAGAAACGAATATAGCTAAATGAGTATATTTTTTCTTATGATTTAATAAACAACACACACGTTTATATATTGCCTCTGTACGGCACCGTGGATACTGTGTGGCGCCTTATAAATAAACGTTAATAATAATTTTACTCACCATATTTATAAATATAATATGGAAGAGTGTGAATAAAATGTGGTCTTTCAGAGACTATATGGTTTATTGAACTGTCTAGATTATAGGAGAACTGCAATTGAAATATTTTCTCCATCTAGCGCAAAGAAAATAAACAGACAATTACACAAACCCAATTAGATTACCTTTAAATTGAATCCAAATCAATTTTCTAGGATTGCCTTATAAATAACACATATCTGATGACAGAATGAGATCAGGGAATTGGCCTGATAATACAAAGTGTATGACCACAACCCGACTACTCAAATAAAAAATGGTCAGACTATATACATTTATATAAATCGCCATCCTATTAATTGGCAGAACTGAAGGTGTCCAAAAATCCAATATTCTCTCAACACAAGGAATTTACTATTTTTGTTCCATTAAAGCATGTTTTATAATACATATTTTTTTCACTCAGTATACTCTAAGCCTTAATAATACGTCTTCCAAGATATCTATGGGGAAAATATATTTTCAAATTAAGCCAGCCCCCCCCCCCATTAGTCTTGACAAATTCTTTGCAAAGTATTCTGCAAGTAAAATCTCCTCTACAGGTTTTAATGTTGACAGTGATAATGTTACCAAGCCTGGCACTGCTGAATGCTCATACGTTAGGGCTGTAAATGAAAGAACCATTCATATTCAGTAGAAAACATCATTTCTAAGATTTCAAGACCGAAGAAGCCTTATCCGGTGGCTATTGTGTCTCCAAATAAGACTTCTAGAAATGTTTCTGGGTTTATCGCCTCTGCACTGTAAGCATGTATCCAAGTAATGCCCTTTGTTACCTGCATCCCTAAGCTTTTTCCTGTGCTTATGTCAGGTGTATTTGTTATCTCTTATAACACTTGTGTAAGATGACCGCAGGTATGGTATTACCTATAGGAATCTCGTATTTGATTAAGTGTATTGACTTATTAAGATTATAGGTAATATATGGCTCTCTGGGTGGTTAGAGAGCCATCCCATGTCCATACAGCTTTTAATGTGCATCTGATTTCCCATCACTGGTATATACAATTTCATGTACCTTTCAGGCATATGGGGAGTTCCAGGATGTCACGGAGAACAGCTATAGGTTCCAGTAACAACACATAATGTCCTCGTAACTGCCTGTGCCTTCCTGGAATTCCTCATCCCATATACCAATGAGGTGAATAAATGGTCAGATTTATTTGTATTTTCCATTAACGGGTTTGCAGCATAGTCATTCGGTCTGCTATTACCTAGTTATGGCTTATAAATATTTGAATAAAATGGTAAAGCACTGCATAATATGCCTGTACTGTATAAAAACCAATACATATAATATAATGAGAGATATCTCAGATATTGTCATTTACATACAATCCATTGAACATTATCTACAATATATATCTCCAGTTTCTATCATAGGATTGGAAACATCTGACTGAGAAAAATTACATTATATCGATATAACAGTTTTAATAATAACTAACCAGTCTAGTTATCAATGTAGGTTGGGTTGAATTCATCCTTTTCTAACTTCACCCTGGAATTTGTACTCTAAATATCTAAACCATGATGGATAGTTTAATTTGATAAAATCTTGAATAATGTCAATAAAACCATAACAATCTTTTATTTAAAAAATAAAAATATTCCATGAATACTTAAAATTATAAACTTTAGAAAATAATGTTTTTTTAATTAAAACAGGTTGCTGTTTTTTGTATGTTTGCTTCTTATTCAGTAGATTAAGACTGATCATTTTGGCTTTAAAAGGCAATTTGTTCTTTTGAAGAAGACATGATTGGAATGCTTCTCCTGACAATTGTTCTACCTGTAGGAGGTTGCCCCTGTTGTCTCATCACCATCATCAATTGACAGCCACGAAGAATTATTCAGGGCAGAAGCATCAATACCTTTTCTAAGCAGTCAGCAGCTGAAAGAGCATTAATCATTGGTGCCTAGCTACCAAGGAAACAAGCAGGGGTAGTTCCATATTACATTGATGCACATTTTGTACAAACATTGTGCAAAAATAAAATATAATAAATACAACTTTTATAATAAATATATATTGCAATATTGTAAGATTTCTGTAAGCTCTTTCATTCATAATAAGCAAGCACACAGAGGAAGCACATGAACAATAATAACAAGTGTTTGTCATAAATCTCTTCTGTAAGGTGTTGTGCAGAGGGTTTTCTCCTGTGGGCACCTGGCTGGCACTGACCTGGATTTGCAGGGGCACTAGGCGCACTTTGCACCTGTCGCTGACTACGTAGCCTTTGGGTAAATCAATGTACTGGCCCCACTCCTCGGCGAAAAGCTGCACCACAAACTTCCGATGCATGTCTATCTGATCCCCGTACAGGCTGAGGAACTTCTGGATCAGGACTTCATAGCCGGAGCCGTGAGGCACCGAGGAAGGCCGGGCAAACACCGAGAAGCAGAAGAGCACCGGCACACTGCCGCCCGTGCAGCCAATGCCCCCCGGGGCACCGCTTCCGCTGCTATTAGAGCCAATGCCCCCTAGTGCACCGCCGCAGCTGTCCACCTGAGCCGCGCACACTGACTGCTCTGCCATCTTCACCAGCTGCTGGGATGGACAAGGACACAAAAAAATGGGTGTTTTCCGTGTTCGCTGTTGCCGCCCCCTTGGAGAAAGTGTCAGGGCCACTCCTACTGTCAGCCCAGCCATGGGCGGAGGAGCCGGATGCGGGGAGGGGACAGGCGGCCCAGCTCACCGCCCTCTCACCGTGCAAGTGACAGCCCGTTCCCGCCTCATCTGGCTGTGGCTGCGCTGTATTGGCTAAAGCGACTTGGCAGGGATTAGTAATGGAGAAGCTGTGTGTGATTGGAGAGTGTATGCTGTACTCCAGGGGTGATTACAGGCACAAGCTAATCATCCCTTCCCCCGCCACAGGCAAACCACTGGTGGCTCTGGGTCATGTAGTTCTACACCAGTGGGAGAGACCATGCTGATAAGGCCTGATACCTTGATATGTAATTAGTGTTGTGGGAGTGGTGGCTAATGGATTTATTGACTATGGACTAGTTCCAGACTATGGAGATATGCTACCTGATCACTACCTTAAAACTTTTGTGCCCCTTTGACTTAAAGAAGCTCAGAAGTCTGAATAGTATGGAGCACACTTAACACATTCTCATAAGCGCTGTCTCCATCTATGTCAGAAAGACTAGGTGCCCGATCCCCTTGTTCGTATGGGTCTTCAAAGCACAAGACCCTACCTTTGGATTTCCAATCTACCCCACTTATGGTGTTCTATTGACTTACCTTTTCATTTGCATTAGGCTTGCTCATCTTCACTGCAAACATGGCAGGTTTATTCACAGAATTTACTAATACTCACCCCTTCAGTGAGGTCCTGCGATAATCTTCGAGGTCATCGCGGGACCTCTTATTCAAGCGAAGCTTGAATGAAGTCCTGCACATGCGCAGATGGGACTTTGAAAATGTCAAGTCCTGCCATGAAAAACACTGCGCATAAGTTGCCTGGATAAATAAGTTTAACCCTCTCGTCTCTTCTTTTTTTTATTAAACAATATTTACATGGATTGCCATGGCGATCCATGGTTTGTAAATATGAAAAACTTTTTATGCTATAATGCCTGTTTTCACATGAAAATGGCTATTATTGCATGAAAATTTAATTAGTATATACAGCCTGTGATGTGTGCGTATGCTCAGATCGAAATATCTGAGTTTCTCTGATCCAATGCACAATAAATAATAATAAATATTTAATTTGAGTAATTTAATAGTTATTTTATTCATGTATTATGCTTTATGAATTAATGTGAATTAATGGAAAATCCTCACACGAAGCATGAACAACATTTTCATTATACATTAGACCAGGGTTGCCGACTCTCCCGGAATGTCCGGGAGATTCCCGAAATTTGGGCAGTACTCCCGGTATCCCGGGAGAGCCAGCAAATCTCCCGCAAGTGACTTGAGGCCTGTGGTTTCACTGAAACCACGGCCCCAAGTCTTGCCCCCCTGCCTAGCAACACTAGTATACTAGTGTTGCTAGGCACAGGAAGGGACTTGATGATGCAATTTGCGGCATCAAGCCCCGTCCCGACCCCTATTCCAAGTTCAAACAGCTCAGTATGAGCCAGGGGGTGGAGCCTAAAGATGCGATTTGCATAAACCGCATCATTAAGCCCCACCCCCTGCATGCGCCGCTAGCTTCTCTCCAGGATCTCCCGGAAAAGTCGGCAACCATGCATTAGACTAATCTTGCACTTGGTACTTTATGATGACTGTATAAAAGACTGCAGTTCCACATCCATCCAAAGCTATACTTCGGATTAGGTCTAGATAATTCTTAAAAGTCCCATTATTTGTGTGGGATTTTCCAAACACAAGATATTTTTTGTTGCATTTCAGTCTATATCAGGCCCTGTATATAAAATTGAAGAAGGCAATTATTTACTACTTGTTGAATTAATCAATATATACCTGTGTGATGACTCCTGGGAGGAAACATCGATGTCATTAGGATTAATACCTTCCTGCTCTTTCTGCTCATGCAGCTGTCACTCGGCTCTTTCTTCTGCAGTTCCTTCCTGTATTACCTTACTGCTGGGATCTGAAACATACGAATGCAGGTACATCAACGTGCAGGTTGAAAACTGGCATACGCGAAGTACCAACAACGTTTAATGATATAATATAGCAGATAGGTATGCACAAGGTATTTTGATCAGTTTTGCAAATTGGTTGTGTTGCAGTGTTTCATTGTCGTCATGGTGCAAACAAATGGTCCCATTAGATTGTCATTCTCTGTCTGTTACAAACTAACCTTAACACAAAATGGCGGTTGCTCAGATCAATTTATAAGTTAATGCAAACAGTTGCATGAAAGGCACGGGTAATATGCTTTAACAGAAAGAAAGCTTTGTTAGTTATTCTAGAGTTCTTCCTCAAATGATCTTAACATTGTTTGACCTGATTCTATTTTAAAAACATTTGATGTTCATCAATTAATTCTGTCTCAAAACTATCTTTAACCTCTTTCAGCTTTTACTTGCTTAGCTGTGCTTTCCTGCACTCACACCTATTTACATTTCTCACAACTGTGCAACTGTAGTGGATAGTGCACCCTTGCTTCAAAGTATCTACAACCACAAGGTGATAGTAAGCCCTCTAAAAATGAGTGTCCATTACCAATAGAGCCAAGAAGCCGAATGCTGAATAGCAATTTACTAAGCTCGGGTTTGGAAAAGTGGAGATGATGCCCATAGCAACCAATCAGATTCTAGCTCTCACTTTCTATTTACATTACAGAGATTGTCAGCTAAAATCTGATTGAAGCCGAATATAGCAATTTACTAAGCTCGGGTTTGGAAAAGTGGAGATGTTGCCCATAGCAACCAATCAGATTCTAGATCTCATTTAACTATTGCATACTAGAGAATGTCAGCTAGAATCGGATTGGCTGCTATGGGCAACATCTCCACTTTTCCAAACCCGCAGCTTAGTAAATCTGGCCCTTGGTCCCTTCACAGCACCTCTACTAGAGTGAGTGCCTATGAATTACCATTGCTTAACTACTTGACTATCCAATACAAGCAATTTTAGAACTTAGTTTACCAAGTCCACAATTTTAGTGCATTGAGCATATTACACTTGTTCCAGATTTTAAAAGATCTGTGTCTCCAGGTTAAATTTATTGACCTAATGATGCCAATCTACACTTGTGGGGCCTTAATGTGGGTTGGTTATTTTTTGTGCAAACCAACATTATGTCAACATATATCACACATGCAAATACACATCATTTCTGACAAAACACTCCCACAGATGCACATGCAATTGCTGTCACATAATTGTCACAACCCCCCCCCCAAGAATAAACATTATTGTCACACATTCACCCACAAGTACATATAATTGCTGCTTGAAACACACTATAAAACACAATTACTGTAATATCCCCCATAATATATATAATTGCCACAATAAACCCAATTGTCACACACACACACACAACACACACTTATAAATAGAAATATTGTCACACACATACACACACGTACACGTTGTTATTTCTTCCTAGCTATGCCCCTAAATCCAAGTGTCTGCTCTGTTTTCTTGAGAGTAAAACATGGCATTTTATTCATATCTGTCAGATTTTCTTACAATAACCAGGGGTGATTTACAGCTTTACCACTGAGTTATACATCCCCATTTTATCACCTTTATGGCAGTGAATAAAAGACAATGGGGCTAAATGTAGCCTATCTCTTGCTAAAATAACAGAAGTCTAATTATCTGGCCACCGAGATGAAGCTTAGCAGTGATCAATGCTGACAGGAGGTTTAGAAATCTGCACAATTAAATCTCAAATAGCATGTAAAATACTAATATTTGTACATTTCCAAGTACGCTAAACCATGAAGTTTGAAGCTGTTATTTGAAGGGTTTTGGAAAATGAGAAAAATAGGAGAGAGATCATTAATTGTTATTTTAATTATACACAATACAGCTTATCAAAAAGCATGACAGAACAGGGATGGATAGATATTTACTGGAGCTCTGCTTCAATAGGGTGGTCACATACACAGCCATATTTTCAACAAAGTTTTATTCACAGCGGTGTCTCCTGTATTTATTATGGTTCCAACAACAGAGAAATCACTGTTAGAAATCACTGCTGTAGTTCTCCTGGCAGTACTAGAAACAATGATTTCTAGCGTGTTCGAAGAATCTAGTAAGTGTGGAAGAACAGAAGCTTACTGAGGTGTGAGAACAGAGGCGGGCAGGTAAGTATTCATATTTTTATATAAGTCAGAATTATGGTGATCAGCAATAAAGTAGCTATTGTTGCTTATTTCTTAGTAAAATAGAGCTCCAATATTTTGTAGAGGTAAATGTTTGATAAACAGTATAGTGGATATGGACCCAGTGGAAAAAAGAGTTTGGTTTATAGTCCCCGTGGACATTTTGCAATGAACCCTTGTTTTGCTATACATTTGGAACATCAGTCAATTTGGAATAATACATAAAAAAAAGCTTGTTGTGGGCCTACATGCAAAAATATACACCTGCCCCCAAATCCCCCATCATAAGCTAAGGTGTTGTGAGCTAATAGCATTATTTCACAAGACATTCACAACTTCATAACTCAGGACCATGTTCACACTTAAGTAAGTGTAGAATCTACGTGCGTGTTTTTACGATCAGTTAAACTGTGCATGCCTAAAAACCAAATATACGCATGGAAACCATGGCCGACTGATTCACATACACCTGACGTCTGACTTAGGACTGATACACGCATCGGCATGGAACAAGTCTTGCATGCAAATGAGCATCACATAGGCTACTAATGTAGAGTATGGGCGTTGCAACAGAGTTAGGACTGATTCAGAAGTCGGAAGTGCCTTGTGTAAACTGACATACGCACGGGAAGATAGCCCTCGACCACTCGTAAGTTGAATTACCGTATTGTTTGCTGTGAGACAATGCGACTTCTCTTACTTATTTCATGCCACACCTGCTGTGTGTTTATAATACATGGATGTGTGTTTATAAATTAAACAAATGACTTGTTTAGTAAATCTTATGCTGATTTCACATTTTGTGCTAGACTTTAACCATGTAAAGTTGCCATTACCTGTGTATCGTTTGAGAAGGTTTATTTTGAACTTTTAGGAATTTTTCGAATTTTGATAATAAACACAACTACATTTACTTATATATAACTATATGGGTTGTTTGTTTTGATTTTATTTTTTAAATGATTCTTTTGTAAATGTTTTATGAAACTCTCTATGTGGTGGATCATTATTTGTATAACTTCATGGAGTATCTGTTTATGTTTTTTGTAAAGTATGTCATGTTTATTTTTATTTTTAATTGTATTTTCAATGATTCATTTTGTTTACATAAGTTAATGAGAGTACTTGCTGTTTTTAGAATAATTTTTTTTTTACTTTTCCAAAGCCTAATCAGTGCGTTTAGTTACGTATCTTTCAATCATAAGCAATTTTAAACACCTGAAACTCATAACCGATTCACAGTTAGTAAAGTCTGCACGTGTCTAAATATACGCAAGAAAGATATAGGTCCTTATGTTGCACTCCCGACTCAGTGGGATTGGTTAACCGGGTTCTTTCTCTTCTCTGAATCGGTATTGCGGATTTTTCACATGCGTATATTTAGGTAAGTTCACAATTTTACTCTTAACCGTGAATCAGGTCCTCAGGCACTGGCCTACAGTATGGTAGCTAGAAATTTTAGCGCCAGGAAGAATAGCTCTCCTAACTATGATTTAGCAACCCATTTAACCTTAAAAATGAACTTACAGGTGCACCACTTTCGTCTTTTCTTCCTGGGCGATCACCCCTAGTTACAGCCATGCTGACCGATTTTACCACCACTGGACTTTATGTGAAAAATAATTATAAAAAGAAGAGACAATTGTATACTAACAAAACGATTAAGAGGTGGGGGATATGTTTTGTTTTAATTAACTAACTTAGAAAAGCGCATTAAACCTGTGGGATACAACCAATCTCTTTCTTGGTAGCATCCGTCTCCACAAGACAGTTTTATATTAACCAAAAAGTGATATATTTGTGTCCATACTTTTAGCTGGTAAAATATTTATATCTTTTCGTACACTCTCCACTGAAATTTCATCTATAGCAAATGCTAATACATCTGCTTAGATACAGATGTTGTGTGTCTACCATTTCTTTGGTAGGCTACCTATTCATGAAATGGAAAATGAAACTGCTTAATTCACATAAGCATATAAACTTCCTCTTGTAAATTACATTGCAGGGCCAAGCTACCATCTCACTAAAATCCCTTAAGCTGCTTTCAACATCAAAATTGTAATCTTACCATATGCCAAACTACTCTAAATGCTCTCCTGTTGCATTTTGTCTGGGACAATAATAATGATTTCAATTTAAAGCATGCAGATAAAATCCAGACGATACATATCCAGCTTTAATGCTGATACATACACTGCTTGTTTGACTATAAATGTTTTAGAGACAAATTGCCGGTTGACATAGTCATAATATGAACATAATTATATTATCAGCAAGCAGCATGGCTCATACATGTACAGGAGCCACCGCGTATGTTTGCCTGCTGTATGTTCACGTTTCTCCTAGCCGGTATATTGCCCAATTAGAAAAACTGGTCAGTGTAGAGTACCCATTGTAGTTTCACTTGAGCTCTCAGATGTTTGTGGACTGGATCCAGAGGTTTTGGGTGCTAAATTAAGGTGCAGCACAGAGAGAATTTATTCACCTAAATCAGAATCTGTTATTGGGCACAATCATAGGAACATAGAAAGTGACGGCAGATAAGAGCCACTAGCCGTATTCACAGTTAGGAAGGAGATAAGTTTGCAGTTACCTAAATTGCAAGGCAACTCCCTTGATATGCCCTCGTTTTTCATATTCTTAACTGACTTAGAAGGCCATAGACTGCCCAATCATTCCTTGCAAATGTTTGTTCTTAAGTTGCTAAAGTACACACGTGCTTAGCAAACCGCGTCCTTTCTGCCCCATTTAAATGCATCCCCCCACTCAGTTTTCTAAACTTCCTTCTTAACTTGTCCTGGCACACACCTAAATTTTCTCATTAAGAACGGGGTTGAGAATCGCATTAATGGATCTCCTAAATCCTACGTAGATTGCGTAAACAAGGGAACTTCGCATACGCAGTTTATACATTCTTAAAAATATGCACGCAAATAGCAGCAGCTTAACTGTGAACACAGTCCCACATGGCCCTTAAAGGCTTCCCAGTTTATTTAAAACTAGTACGATAGATACTGACAAACGAAGAGATTTGACAGTAATAGAACCTACAATTAGCGCCCTAGATTCTGCTGCTAGTTAGTACTAATCAAAGTATGGCTACTTCTTGCAATAAATACAGTATTATCAACAATGAATCATCAGGATAAGTACATAAGCACTGAATGAAATTGTCAGACATTAAACATCAAAGGTTAATATACATAGAGCTAGCGTTCTATTTGTTTACAGTTTATATGCAAGAGTCTGTTATTCGAATGTCTAATATGGAATTTCAGTAGGCAGATATTAGGAAAAGTATAAAGTGCATAAACATAGCTCAAGCGTTCTTGTGCTGGAGCGTGATTCAAAAAGTCTATGGGCCGTATTCAGAGATCACCCACCAACACCCACAACACTCCCCTCTCCCGGCCGTGCAATCGTAGACTTACACCTCCGTAGACCACTCTGATATTTACATGTGTAGTTACGTGCGTGTATGTCTTCCGTATGTGCGATTCTTTATAGACGCGCCCTCAAGAGTTAATATAAATGCCCCCCCTCACCCAGTTTCACGTACATTTTCAAGTACACATTACTACCCCGCCTATCCGTATGGATGTCCCCAAGTGCGATTCACATGTCCGTGTCACGAATCTGGAAACTTTGGAGTTGCTCCCGGGTCGGAGGGACTGAGTAGATGTAGGGCAGAAGACGAACCTAGGAGGTAGTAAGTAGGATCTCCTCATGTAGGTCCAGACAGGATCAGGATACTGTGATATAGTCAGTGTCTGATGGTATAGACAGTGAAGGTTCAGTTATTAGATGTAGTGCAAGACTGGAGTGCACAGGACTGAAATGCACAGGACTGGACTGCACAGAATGAGATTGCACAGGATTGCAGGTTAGCACCGGACTGGATTTGCACCGGACTGGATTTGCATCGGACTGGATTGCAGCGGACTGGATTGCACCGGACTGGATTTGCACAGAGCAGGATTGCACCTGACTGGATTGCACAGAGCAGGGTTGCAACGGACTGGATTTGCACAGAGCAGGATTGCACCGGACTGGATTTGCACAGAGCAGGATTGCACCGAACTGGATTGCACAGAGCAGGACTGCACCGGACTGGGAAGCGCAGGACTTCACAGACACTCAGCACAGCACGACCAGGTTCCTAGAGAAGACTAGTAGATCTGGCACTGTTTGAATGGAGCTAGGGGTTTAAATACCCCGCCATAGCTCCTGATTGGTCCAGTCCTGCACGTGTTCCCCCAGCCAGTAATCCGATTGGCTAGCGGGGAACACGTTATGACTCACAAGATGGCGGCGCCCGTCCACCACGCCGCGGGACGCCGCGGGACTTCTCCCGTGAATCCAGCCGTCGGGAAGATAGATGCCGTCGTGAATGCAGAGACAGCGCAGCGGTGAGCGGTCCCTTGGTTCGGTAAGTGCAGCGGCGAGAGCCACTGTTTGTGACAGTCCGTGGCTAAAGCACTTACGTACGTATATTTTACGTAAGTTTCGTAAATAAAGTTACTACACATGCGCAGTTTAAATGTACCTAAAAACACGTGAAAACTGATCTGTGAGTACGGTCCTATATTCTGAAGTTCTCTAAACAGATGTTAGGAAAGACAATAACAATATTGTTCAGGATTACAGATTACTCATTGTATCATCCACTCAGCTCTGTCTCCGTAAGAGTTTCTTTGGTGGTTTTAATCGCACTCTCCTCCCGATTCTATGGAGCGTGCCAGGTAAGAAGCTTAGTGTGAAGTACAAACTTCTTTTGTTAACGATGGTCCTAACGATGTGCATCGGTTAAGAAACCAGGAATTGCCTCGTGACTGAAGCCCAACGAGTCGGTATCCGCGGATGTATGAAAATAGAAGCAAAAGGTGACTGCTAGTGCATTGTTTATTGTAACAATGCAATATGCCCGGATAATGACATTTCCACCTCCTCCACTGGGGAAGCTGCAGACACATGGGGCCTGATCCAGACCTACACTCGGATGTGGTTTTACACTGATCGTAAGCGTAAAAACTGCCATTTGTACTTACTGCGTGGGGCAGATGATACGCTCATGTTACAGTCTGAAAATCTTTGCGTATGTGCCTTAATCGTAACCGCTTCGTATTACCGATCATGGGGGCGTGCCTGCCATACGAAAGCCGTAACCACGCACTGAGGGCGGGGTGAGGCATTTAAAACATACAGTATAGGCGTGCTAAGCGTTGTTCATACGCAATGAACGTACGGACGGACGTGGGTACGAGCACAAAAGTTAGGGTAGGGTTTGCCGAGCGTATGGGAACTATGTACGAGCAAGGGGAGTGCCTATTGCCGTGCATCGGTGGTACGTCTGGATCAGGCCCATGATGTGGGCTACACATGAATGGAGGCTACTGCGGAGGCTGGGTAACATAGTTCATATTGGGGAAAAAAAGATTATAAATGTATCAAATAAAAAATAACAATTAAGTGTAATTTCTTTGTATGTACTTTGGTGTGCGGCAGAATTCTGGGAAGGGCTTAGGTGTGCATTCAGTGCTTATGTACTTATCCTGACAATTCATCAATTATAATACTGTAATAAAAACTATACTGACCTGTCTCTTTTCTTGTGTAAACATGGCAGGGACAGAGGAGAAGAAGAAGTTGCCATCGTCCTTTTAAAAAAGACGAAAAGCCTTTGTGATTGTAAAGTTTAAAAAGGTCAAAACTTTGACTGCAAAAAAGGCTTGTAAAGAAAAGGGAGCGGGTTCACAACTACGTGTATTGGTAAGTTACATGCCGATTTCTAAGTGCTGCACTAATGCGCACGGGTAATTAATATTTTATGCGTAGAGTTTTGTTACGTAGATTGCGTACATGCGTTCTTAAAAGACTTACATTGCCTAGGGGGTACCCCAAGCTAAAGTCTGTAAAGCAGCTCAACTACATGCATGGATAGCGAAGGATCAGAAAGCAACATATCCCCTTGCCTGATAATTCTCTGACTGAAAGCATCTGGGCAAACATAATGGGCCAGATCCAGAACAACGCTTGGCGGAGACGTAAAATCGTGTTTTGGTAAGTACTGCGCATGTACACCATAGAAATTACGCTCAGTAACGTAGCGTAATTGTGAACGTATGGGCCATTCACGTATGTGTCACGTAAATACTTATGTGTGGGCGTGCCAATTTTACGTGAGCCCAAAATACGTCTTAAATACGTTAAGTAGGCAGCGGTTTGTATTTAAAGTGCACAGTATGGGCGTGCTTAGCTGCGTAAAGTGCACAGGCGTGCTTAGCTGCGTAAATACGTGTTGCCCATACGTACGTGTGTGGATCACTGCGGTTACATTGGCAAAAGTTAAGGTAGGGTTTGAAAAGTGTATCTTGACAAAATACGTACATTCAAGGGGTGTGCCTAGGGCAGTGTATAGAAAGTACGCACACGAAAATACGCTAAGCGAGTAAACGTACGGAAAACATAGTTCTGGATCTACCCCAATATCATTTGTGTTGAAGATCTAATCCATGAGATCTACACTAGAAAAAATTATAAGCAGCAAACAACTTTCTCTGGCCTTTCAAACTGTCTTCTCCCAGGGTGGTATGAAGCAGAAACCACACACTATGTGGAGGGTGGTGATGCTGGAAACAGACTGATTAGGAAGATGAACTTAAAGGTTTTCCATGGATCCTTCCCACTCTGGTTTGTGAATAAAATACATTCACAAAACTATACCAACCCTACATTCTATTTTACCCTAAATTTAGTTTGAGATTTAGGATATCCTTATATTTATCCCAAGCATGTTTAAACTGTTGTACTGTGTTAGTCTCAACCACCTCAGATGGGAGGCTATTCCACTTATCTATCACCCTTTCAGTGAAGTAATTTTTCTGCACATTTCCTCTGAATCTACCACCCTGCAGTTTATATTCATGCCCTTGTGTTCTATTACACCTCTTCCTTCAAAAAATGCCCCCTCCTCTAGCTGGTCACAACCCTTGATATATGTGAAAGCTGCTATCATGTCCCCCCTCTCCCTTCTCTGCTCCAAACTATACATGTTTAGTTCCTCTAGCCTTTCTTGGTATGTTTTGTGACACAGGCCATGGACCATTTTAGTTGCTCTTCTTTGCACAGTATTTATTGTATTCAGTATGTACATGGAAAACATGAGCAGGCCACACAATTACTATCAGTATATTAGGGGGGTCATAAAAGCTAGATCTCTGAAGAAGTGTTTCTCGAGACCCCAAACTGTCACAAAGGTGGGGGCTACTTGGAGAGGAGCAGTTTGGCCTTTAAAAAGTGTGTATGGATTTGTAACTTTGGCTCACTTCATGGGACTTCCAAAACGGAAGAGGTGACCCTGATCTCTGGTCTGTCCCGACCAAGACGGTTCTTGTGTGTAAGTCTTTCTGTGTTTTCCCTTTTTATTTTATAAGAAACTGTTCTGCATATTGTATGTCTATTTTGTTATTCTCTGTAACTAAGCATTGTGATTATTATCATATTAAATATCAATTAATAAGTTCATGTCTCTGTGTTCTTACGGATTCACGTGTCAGACCAGCTCGGTTATTAAACGCTACTGACGGGTAACAGAAGAGCCTTGGTGGTGGCAGTTCATTGGTAATAAGTCATATTTGGGGTGGGAGAAGGGGCATTAGTCATTGTAGAACAGACCAGGTGGCTGTTGTGATTAACCCCTTGAGCCCCAGATAAGTCACGAAAGCCTCAGGTGAGGCCAGGATCGTTACAGGCTAATTAATCTTTTAACTGACCTTTAATATGAGTTATTCTTTTTTTTTTGTTAAAAACACATCATTTTGTTAATACAAAAATAGGAATGAAAAAAAACTTGTACAATTTATGTAACATGTCTGAGTAGAAATCTGGCATGTATGGGCAATGCGCTGCGATATGATATTGAAAAATTGTTTACTATAGTGAAATATGTTTTATTAGACTAATAGGGCTGGATTTTTTCCATGTGAAGGTGGGTTAATTGAAATATTGTTAGTTTACAACATTTACTTCTATATACAGCAGCCGACTTCCATAACCCTTCCTTTTTTCTTTCACACTGTTTTTCATTGGAGATTTGAGACGCAAGGGTCCTGTGTGCTGTCTTTTTTATCTGGTAACAACCAATATGATTAAATCAATGTCACAGTTGATTCCTTTTTGCTTTAGTATGCACTTTGTGATATTTTAAAGATATGGTTTTTTTTATGAATAAACTTTATTGCACCATGAAGCACCCTCTGTTGCTATTGTAGGCCCCACTGAATGAGAAACAGTCTTGCTTGACAAAGAGGAGCAGCAGTTGTGAAGATTGATAATCTGGTGCAGAAACTTAAATGCATTGTAGTCCTAAAAATCGGATTTTGCTTGGACACATAAGGACTGGTGTCTATTTGACCCTTAATTAACTGTTTGTGGTGATTGAGCACACCTGATTTGTACCTTAGGCCCAATGAGAAACAGTCTTGCTTGACAAAGAGGAGCAGCAGTTGTGAAGATTGATAATCTGGTGCAGAAACTTAAATGCATTGTAGTCCTAAAAATCGGATTTTGCTTGGACACATAAGGACTGGTGTCTATTCTATTTGCCGGCCATTCACCAATAAGCATAATGACAGTCATTCACTGTCTGGCTACCAGCTGGGAGGCACATAGAAAATGCAGCCTAGCTGCTCTGGTTGTGTGCTATCCACATTCAGAAGTAGCTGGGGAGCATCATTTCTGTCTATGCACAGAACAAGCAATAAGAAGCTTTGGAGGCAACAACCTTCGGAAGTAAGATACCCCCCTGCCCTCCGCCTCAGACAGTCCCAGGCGTACACAACTTGTCAAGACCATTGCAAATTGCACAAGTTGGGCATGATCCTGAACCAACTGACTTACGCACACAAGGTGGTGAATTAGTTCTGCGTATGTACAGGACCAATTTTTCTGCATCAGAACACAGCATTGTGTGTCTGTGTTCCATGCGTAATTTATCCTCCGCAAGGAGGGCAGGGCCACCCCCATGTGTATGAGATACACATTGTGGGTGTGCTTAACCATTTAAATTACGTATGCTCTAGTACTGAGTTCCAACTGAGCACCTTAAGGTAAGGTTCTGTGGACATAACCACCATCTGCATGTAGAAGAGCAGGGGGAGTGACCTGTTCTCCTACGTCCAGAACTTACGATAGCTAATTTCATACATTAGTCTCCATTGGAAAGAATTTTCGATCTGCATCCACCCGTGTCCTTTTCCAGCCAAGCTTATGGGGAACATACTTGTGCTCTACACTTCTATAATGTATATAGACCATTTCATATGTCTGTTCTGCATTCCCCTAGCTGGCGCGGGATACTAGCTCTCGAGCAGAGAACACAATCTGTAAGTCCCGCCGCACAGGAGAAGAGCAGCGGCGGGACTACAGGGAAGGCGGCCGGGGATGCGCTGCAGTGAGCGCAGTGGCATCCCCGGCCACAACCAGCTTTGCAGTGCGGGGGGTGCAGGCTTCTAAGAGAAGTCTCCACCCCCCTGCAAAAAGGGGTGGAGTTTACAGACACCGGGGCCCACCGGGGATTCTCCCGGCTCCCCGGTCGGCCAGTCCTACGCTGAGCGGCTGTATAAACACCCGGCGGGCCATATAAATGTCCTCAGCGGGCCGCATGTGGCCCGCGGGCCGTAGTTTGAGGACCCCTGGTGTATAGCTAGTGTATAGCTAGCTTTATACCCTAATTTTTACTTTATGTTTCCAGTACCTCAAATTGAGAGTTTTCTTCCTACA
This sequence comes from Limnodynastes dumerilii, assembly GCA_011038615.1. Lineage (NCBI taxonomy): Eukaryota > Metazoa > Chordata > Amphibia > Anura > Limnodynastidae > Limnodynastes > Limnodynastes dumerilii. The sequence goes on from WWET01000849.1 coordinate 77,768, forward strand.
CTACAATGACCAATCATACAATTAAAGAAAAAGAAAAACTGCAATTCAGAGTGCATACAGGTTCATAAAATATAGTTTATTATAGAAATAAGTACAAGGCAGGATTGTGACTGTGTTTATTGTGTGTCAAACATGCCTGGAAATTTTTATGTATTCAGTACTCAGTGATTGAACACATGACAACATTCTTTCTCCTATTAATTCTCCAAAAAATGTCAAACTCATAAAACAATTTATTTTATCCTCCTAATGTGGGCATAACAGCAAATTGTTGGAACGGATATGATCCCTTTCTATGATCTAGGCTGAATTTCTCTAAATATAGGGAATATATTAAAGTAATCTCATTTATTACACTGATTGTAGACTATTTCTGTGCTGTGCACACCAGACAAATAGAATAGCTCTGTACTGAATCTGTCAGACAAATTGCAGATTATTCCTGTACTATACTGTATATATCATACAAATCATAGACTAGCCTTGTGCTATATAAACCAGTAAAATTATAGACTATTCCTGTACTATATTAATCTGCAGAGAAGCCTTGTACTGTATATGCCATGCCAAATGTACATTAATCCTGTACTATGCATACTGGGTCACACACATGATAGAATATTCTTATGCTATACTTCAGACAATGGGCCGGATCCAGAACTACGTCCGTCTTCCATAGACGGACGTAATTCACTGAACAATAGCTACTGTGCATGCGTAGTAGCTATTGTACGTAATCTGCGTATCGTTTCTATGTATCGAAACAATGTGCAGATTACGTACAATAGCTACTACGTATGCGCAGTAGCTATTTTAGTGAATTACGTCCGTCTATGGAAGACGGACGTAGTTCTGGATCCGGCCCATTGTCTGAAGTATAGCATAAGAATATTCTATCATGTGTGTGACCCAGTATGCATAGTACAGGATTAATGTACATTTGGCATGGCATATACAGTACAAGGCTTCTCTGCAGATTAATATAGTACAGGAATAGTCTATAATTTTACTGGTTTATATAGCACAAGGCTAGTCTATGATTTGTATGATATATACAGTATAGTACAGGAATAATCTGCAATTTGTCTGACAGATTCAGTACAGAGCTATTCTATTTGTCTGGTGTGCACAGCACAGAAATAGTCTACAATCAGTGTAATAAATGAGATTACTTTAATATATTCCCTATATTTAGAGAAATTCAGCCTAGATCATAGAAAGGGATCATATCCGTTCCAACAATTTGCTGTTATGCCCACATTAGGAGGATAAAATAAATTGTTTTATGAGTTTGACATTTTTTGGAGAATTAATAGGAGAAAGAATGTTGTCATGTGTTCAATCACTGAGTACTGAATACATAAAAATTTCCAGGCATGTTTGACACACAATAAACACAGTCACAATCCTGCCTTGTACTTATTTCTATAATAAACTATATTTTATGAACCTGTATGCACTCTGAATTGCAGTTTTTCTTTTTCTTTAATTGTATGATTGGTCATTGTAGTGTAGGAAGAAAACTCTCAATTTGAGGTACTGGAAACATAAAGTAAAAATTAGGGTATAAAGCTAGCTATACACTAGCTATACACCAGCTGTAATGTGGCTGATAAATGGGACAATTTTCCCCTAGAGAAGGTCCCAACTAGGACACCACTTACCTCTCGTGCTAGGACCAAAAATCCATGCTAAGATTGACAGGAGGCCCTTGCAGCTGATTGGCTTGGCACTGATATGGAAGCTTGAGCCCAATATATTTTATTATTGCCATATAAGCAAATCAGAGCATTCCTAGTATGATTATTAACCGTTTGGAAAATTCATCTTGACCTCTCACAAAGCGATGTTTGGCCTAATCACCCAATAATTGGATGACCAAGCCAACATCACTATAGTTTATGGCAGGGGTGTAACTACCGTGGTGACAAAGGGTGGCTGCTACCAGACCGGGAGTAGAGAGGGGGTCCGTGGCAGCCACCTCTCCTTACACTTACCGCAGCAAGTCCCTTGCTAATGGGCTTCAGCCTGGCAAGTTTCCCCTCTTGGTGTATGGCCAGCTTTAGTTACCGTATTTCCCCATGTACAAGACACACCCCTGTATAAGACGCACCTTAATTTTGAGGTCCCAAAATTAAAAGTGCATCATGTACATGGGGAAAGCTCCCCTCTCCCCTTTAAAGTTTTCTTACCTTTCAGATCATCCAGCGAGCGGGACTGCGGTCAGAATATGACGCCCTGCGGTGGCTGAGACAGGGAAATGAAGTTACAGCCTGTGACCGCGGGACTTTATATCCCAGTCTCAGCCACCGCGGGACTTCACAAGATTTTTCCAAAAAAGGTGCGTCTTATACATGGGGAAATATGGTACTTCCCTCTGGCAATCTCAGTGGTCTTATTGACTTCAATTATTTTATCAAATCATGTCCTCACTGAGCAACGTTGTGGATCGCTGCATTACAAAACTGGAGGTGGAAGCAACAATCAGATAATTACAGAACACAATGACCAGGGGGGACAATACTTTATAACAAAATGTGACTTTTCATAACTGTGCCCTAAAATTGCCATGAAATATTGCTGAAATTAATATAAAATTTTAATTTTGTAAAAGTAATATAACAACGAAATAAAAATGAATGCTTTATACGTAACGATTGAAGGCATTTATTGTTTGCCTATCTTTATCCTTCTATTACTGCCAATATGCTGTATACTGTGATGACTTTGCTGTATACTATTGGGTGCTCTCAATAAAAATAGTTTAAAACAATAGCAAACAATATAAATGACTCCCCCACAAGTTAGGAAAGGCTTGAGCGCCACCTTATGGACAAATAGAGAACACCCTTTCCAATGATGCATATCAAAAACTCCCTTCATTTTTATACACCCCTTTATGAACTGCAGTAATAAATGAAAAGATATAATACATTTGCAGCCCGGATTAATACGTCATGTTTCTTCAGCTAGTGGGAGCAAGACATACAACGCTGCATCAAAAACTATATTATTTAATACTGCTGGTGCGATAAACTCAACAGGCATCAGCGTCTCATTACTGTGCACGGTAATGGGAATGTTTGGGATGTTAAACAGTGGTCTCTTCATATTTGGCCTCAATTATAAATAAGCCAAAACACAGGGTCTAACTTGTTAAGCTTAAGTTTTGAGCATTAAAGCAATATATAATTATATTAAAATACAAAAAAAACCCATCACTTTCCTGCCAATCCCTTGGAAAAAGGGGAAACAAATACTATGGAATTCTAAGGAAAAAACAAAAAATAACCCTATACTGTGCCAGTTACACTATACCAGGAAAAGCTACAGTAAAGGGTCTCCTCTGACATGGTGAATCAATGTAATGGACAGCAGCAGATTCTATTTAGAAAGGATAGAGAGCGAAAACACATATAAAAAAATACAAGGAAACGTTTGTTTTCTTTGTAATATTGTTCTCTCCCTCCTTTGTGGTATTTGGCAATGCTACAGTACTGGACCCAGCTTCTCCAAACCCTGCTGTCCTCATTCTTCTATACCGGGACAGAGCTCTGTTCCTTAAGTGAATCACAGGGATCCGTTTTTTAAAGGTACGCAATTATAGGCACGGCCGGAGCAAGGAAACACCTACAAACAACCCCGACACTCCCCTCTCCCGGACGTGCGGCTGGTGACTTATGAGTCCATAGACCACTCTGATCTTTATGTGTGTACTTACATGCGTATATGTGCTCCGTCTGTGCGATTCTTGATAACCGCGCCTCCATGTGTTCATTTAAATGCCTCCCCCCACCCACTTTTATGTAAATTTTCCCGTACGTCTGATTTCTGTGTGTATGTCTCCAAGTGTACGTCCGTTAGGCACTTCCGTGCGTATAGTCAACGTAAACTACGTACATAAAGTTACTACGTATGCGCAAGTTGATCCGATCCTAAAAATACGCACAGAACTCCCCTCAAAAACGGATCTCTGAATACGGCTTACAGTCTTTTTAAGATTACCACTGATACTTCTCTACTATCCATGGCAATTATCTCAGCAGCTTCTAGCTTCTCTCTTCCTCATATGCACATTGGCTGCATTGGTTCATTCTGCAGTAAACAAGAAGATCATCATTGTGGACTGCAGGACAGGTAAGTTTAACCAAATAGCGAAGACCTCTAATCCTGTGTTCTATGTCGCTTTGCTTCTAGACTAGAGTTAGGACCATCCAGCAGAGAAGCCTTGGAAGTGGCGGATGGCTTAGGAGATCATGATTAGTAACTGAGTAATGGCTAGAGTGCCAGGCCATGTCTTGTTTTTTGTAAGCCCGGGAGACGAACACGCGACCTGTAGCCAAGCAACCAGACGCTGCCGGCGTCCGGCAGGAATCGGGACCGCATGGCTAATTAGCATGCGGCCCGCTCACGTGACGGCAGCGGGGCGCGAGGTGCGCGGGCGACTACGAGGTGGCGCTGGAGTGACGCTGCGGCCTCTAACATATAGCCCACAATTTGTCCGCATCAACAGGGTATATACTGTGCACATATACGCATTCCTGTCATAAATATGATAGAAATACATGGCTAGAAATACATATTTATGACGGAGAGATATATCTGTATATTTATCTATAAATATATAAAATCAAGCTGTCATAAATATGTATTTCTAGCCAACTGTGTGTACACACATTTATGATTTATGAAAGGAATGTGTATATGCATATAGTATATACCCTGGGCTATATTGTGAAATTTATTGTTAACTTAAGCATGGAAAAATATTGTGCTATTGATTCATTGGGGGTGGCCGACACCAGCATCTTGCTTAGGGCCTCAGGAAGTCTTAATTCGGCTCTGTGCACACACTACAGTTTTTTAACGATTATCATTCTAAACACCTGACAAACAAGTGTTTGGAGCAATATTGAGCAAGTGTGTGCGCTGCAACAATCCTGCCCGATCGCTGCAAAACACACAAAAACCTTTGATCGCATCTTTTAGAAAGTTTAATTTTACAAGCCATTAGATAATAAAGGCTCGACCGAAAAGCATATGTATGTATGCAGACTGATTGTTTTATAATATCGTTCAAAAACCTGTAGTGTGGATGGGGCTTTGGCCCGTATTCAGAATACCGGAGGTAAAACATATACGTCTGGTGTTTAGCGATTTTTACTACTGCGCATGCATAGTAATTTTTTTAACGTAATCTACGTATCTTTTTCTTATGTAGATTGCGTAAAAGAAAAAGATACGTAGATTACGTTAAAAAGTTACTACGCATGTGCAGTAGTAAAAAATCTCTAAACACTGGACGTATATGCTTATACGTCCGGTACTCTGAATATGGGCCTTTATTCCCAAACCCTTAATCAGATCCTTAATGTGAATAAGCAAAAGTTTATCAAAGGTCCAATGTTTCAGGCACAGAAACAGTTATTTGAAAGAAAAAAATACTTTTTACCCTGTTAACAAATCACAATCTGGTGATTGAAACCTTGCATTGCATTATTTATTCAAATGAAGTCTCCTGAGTGCTTCCTTCTACCTTCAAACTCTAAATGTTTTTAATGATTGCAGATTGTGAATTGTATATTAGAAATTGAAGGCACAAAAATAATAATACTAATAGATAAGGAGATTGCTTCAATGAATATAGAAATAAATGGAACAAAACTATCTATTTCATTTGAATAATTCTTGTATTTGGCTTGAGCTTTTAGTGTCAATAAGGTTTTTTTTAGCTTGTTACAACAAAGTTTTCATTATATCCTTGAATTTAGAGGGAGAGCAGTGTTATATAAGAGTATACATGAATTTCCCTGTAACTCTTTTCTTAAGTTGCCATACGCTGAAATATCATTTTTCCAAACAGAAAAACTGACGGATTGATACAATCCTAAATTGTCTCTATTCATTCACTGACAGATCAGGTTTAAAGGATTTTACAGTGCCAGGTACAAAGACAGCTGAAAGTGACCCCCGGGGAGATCAATCTGCTGTGCAAACTGACCGATACCTTTTCAGCAGCGCTACTGGACCGTTTTGTTGAGCTGATCACCCGATTATAAACTGTTTGACCCGATGCATAGTGTGTACCTGGCTTAATCTTGCTTCTTCCCCAAGTGACCGTTAATATACAGGTGAAACTCGAAAAATTTGAATATTGTGAAAAAGTTTATTTATTTCAGTAATTCAGCTTAAAAGGTGAAACTAATATATTATATAGACTCATTACATGCAAAGTGAGACATTTCAAGCCTTTATTTGTATTAATTGTGTAGATTATGGCTTACGGCTTATGAAAACCCCAAAATCAAAATCTCACAAAATTAGAATAATGTGAAAAGGTTCAATATCTTAGGCTCAAAGTGTCACACTCTAATCAACAAATTATTCCAAAACACTTGTATAGGGTTCCTGAGCCTTTAAATGATCTCTCAGTCTGGATCAGTAGAATTCACAATCATGGGGAAGACTGCTGACCTGACAGTTGTGCAGAAAACCATCACTGACACCTCCACAAGGAGGGAAAGCCTCAAAAGGAAATTGCAAAAGAAGTGTGGAAGAAAAAGGTGCACAAGCAGCAGGGATGACAGTATCCTGGAGAGGATTGTCAGGAAAAGGCCATTCAAAAGTGTGGGGGAGCTGCACAAGGAGTGGACTGAAGCTGTAGTTAGTGCATCAAGAGACATGGGCTTCAAATGTCGTATTCCTCTTTTCAAGCCTCTCCTGAACAACAAACAATGTCAGAAGCGTCTTACCAGGGCTAAAAGAAAGAAAGAACTGGTCTGTTGCTCAGTGGTCCAAATTCCTCTTTTCTGATGAGAGCAAATTTTGCATCTCATTTGGAAACCAAGGTCCCAGAGTCTAGAGGAAGAATGGAGAGGCACACAATCCAAGATGCTTGAAGTCCAGTGTGAAGTTTCCACAGTCTGTGTTGATTTGGGGGCCCATGTCATCTGCTGGTGTTGGTCCACTGTGCTTTATTAAGTGTACCAGGACATTTTAGAGCACTCCATGCTTCCTTCAGCATACAAGCTTTATGGAGATGGTGACTTAATTTTCCAAATGAACCAAAACCTGGTTCAATGACCATGGGCTTACTGTGCTGGATTGGCCAGCAAACTCGCCGGACCTGAACCCCATAGAGAATCTATTGGGCATTGCCAAGAGAAAGATGAGAGACGTGAGATTGAACAATGCAGAAGAGCTGAAGGCTTCTATTGAAGCAACCTGGTCTTCAATAACACCTCAGCAGTGCCACAGGCTTATAGCATCCATGCCATGCCGCATTGAGGCAGTAATTCGTGCAAAAGGGGCCCAAACCAAGTACATATGCATGATTATACTTTTCAGAGTGCTGACATTTCTATATTTAAAACCTATTTTTATTAATTTCATGTAATATTTTAATTTTGTGAGATTTAGATTTTGGGGTTTTCATGAGCTGTAAGCAATAATCAACAAAATTAATACAAATAAAGGGTTGAAATATCTCACTTTGCATGTAATGAGTCTATATAATTGTCAGTAAACTGCACTGTTTGTGTCTTTGTGTTCATCTATTACTGTTCCTTTAAGGGGGCTTTCTCTGTCTGTCTCTGATTTACTCCTCTCATTATTGAAACACTGTCCACCTGTGCCTCCCTGTGGGATATACTCAGTCCAGTCCTGTCTGAGACTCTGTCTGTCAGCCCTGTCTAGGACTCCTGCGTTTGCAGTGTCTATCTGGAGTTTTCTTTCCTGCCTTGCCTTGAACTCTGTTCTATTTGGAAACCATTCTGGTTCGCTGTTTGGTAAACATCCCAGCACCTAGCCTTGGTACACTTCTGACCCTGCGCCTGCTTCCTGTGTGTTGCACATGGATTCTGTGGTCAGCTGCACGCAGCTGTGTGTTTGTGCTGTTTGTAGACTCACGGTAAGATCTTTAGTGAGTATTACTGTGGTTCTTAGTAGTGTTGGTATAGCTGCTTGTTGGTACTATTGGCTTGCCCTGTTAAGTCTTGGGGGCTGATTCAGAGTTACACATCCACCTATTTTTAGGTGGAAGTGTACAGCTCGGCTAAACCATTTTTCAAAGTAAGGAGTATTGATTAATTAAAAAAAATTTGCATGCAGGGAAAATACTTTACTTTTACACAACTAAAATACTGCATAACTTTATGATTATTCTATAAAAGAGAGTTGAGCTAAGAAACTTCACCTCCTAATTTTAATTCTGGTTTTACAAAATAAATCTGCCTCCCCTTGCAATTCAGCATGGTATTGCTCAGGTCTACACTTCCACCTAAAAAAAGGTAGATGTGTAACTCTGAATCATGTGTAGTTCTGAGGTTGGCTTGCCCTGTTAAGTCTTGGTGTGTAGTTCTATTAGTTTCACCTTTTAAACTGAATTACTGAAATAAATGAACTTTTGCACGATATTCTACAGAGTAAGTGTGTTTCCTGGAGAGCCACTATATCAGCTCTATAGGATTGGAAGGATGCCAGTGCCAAACGTCTTTAAGTGGGGGAATTTAACCCCTTTACATTCAATGGGCTGGATCCAGACCTTGTTAAGTGCATGAACTTAGTTACACCTGGGCTAAACCATGTTGATTTCAGGGGAGTCATATTTCATCTGCTGCAAACAGTATTAGAATTGAGAGGTGATGTTTCCTATCCCAAGTCTAAATAACTGTGTGATAGTAAAGGTGGTCAGTATCTGTGTGCAGTAAGCAATTCAACGATATATCCCTGCATGCAAAGAATACAATTAACTTGACTCCCCCTGAAATCAACATGGTTTAGCCCAGGTGTAACTAAGTTCATGCACTTAAGAAGGTCTGGATCCAGCCCTATGATAGGAACTTAACCATAGCTACCAGGTTGGGCAATGATTAGGAGATGCTTCCAAGAGGTTGGACAGGGAGTAGTAGGGAAACTATCCTCGGGGAGAGAGAGGAGTACCACTGGGTACTAAAGCAGCTCAGGGCAGAGGAACGGGGAAAAAAATTTAGGAAAGGGGAAAAAGCAAACAGGCCCAGTATATCGGGCTGGAGTGGGAGCCACATAGGACAGTGTGGCAACACTAACATGGGGCAAACCCACTCAGGCGAACATACATCCCTGAGGTCATAACAAAAGCAATAGCATGCTATGTGTAGAACATAAATATATATAGTAATAACAAATAGTTAGTGTCTTAGCAAAAATGTAAGACCCACTTAACTAACATATTCAAAAACTATGTCAAATTGAGGAAATAAACTCTGAAGACGTCAAATTTACAAAAGAGAAAAAAAAAAAAAAACTATGTACTTCAACTACTATATTTAACAGTAAACCGTCTGAACAAACTAAACTGATGCGTAGAAGTACATTAAAAATGACAGCTAGGATTAATACAAAATACCAACAACATTTTGTCTTAATTAAATACTAGAAAATGCAACACTAGAACAACAAAATATAGAGAAGAGCATGGGTCTAATGAGAAATTCAGTCACTCACAAAGCACTACTAAGTCCCTCCAACTGGAGTCCAATCAGGGTAAAGAGTCGGGGGAGTCGGCTTTGGAACTTGAACCAGGACATTCCAAGCAGACAGGAGAGGCGGACCTTCTTCTACTGAAGAGATGACATGAAGGTTATTAGAATGGTGCACCAACAGCTTTACAGGGAATCCCCAGCTGTACGGAATTCCTTGAGCACGTAGAGCAGTTGTAATAGGGTGCAGCCCCCTTTCGTCGGTTGAGCGTAGCAGCAGAGAGATCAGGAAAAAGCTGTGGATCATGCAAGAGATCCGATCCTTCAGCATTGCGCGCTGCCCGTAGTATGTTCTCCTTGATATGAAAGAAATTAACTCTCATAAGGATGTCTCAGGGTTGTGATGGAGGAGCCAACTCTGATTTGGGTAGACGGTGAACACTTTCCAATAGCAGGTGAGTCTCAGAGGCGTCAGGGAGCAACTTGTGGAAGAGATCTTTCACATAAACTAATTTTTATATTATTTCTCCGAGCACGATCTTCTAGGTCGATAATTTTAAGTTTAACGGAATCAACTTCCTTTTGCAGGGCATCTTGAGAATCAGTTAGGTCATTGTGAGAATTAACCAGCTCGCCTATTTTAACTTCAAGTTGGTCCATTCGCTCACCAAGCTCCGTAACATCTGCTCTGATTTCCAGGAGTGAGGTTTTGAGGTCAGAGTTAATATCTGCATGTAGTGCCAGCAGCATTTGTTGCATAGCTTTCACGGTTAGCGGAGCATCAGAGTCCAGGTTCTCTTCCAAGTCAGGTGTTTGAGAAGAAGCCTGCGAGGGTACCAGGGTAGAGGGCTTATGAGAAGCTTCCATAGTAAGTGATGGTTGAGAAATATGGGGAAGCGGTGAGCGAGTCGGAAATCTGATAGGTGGTTGGAGGGGCGAGGGTTTTGCTTTTTTCGGAGGCATGGCACTGGATTAGCCCAGAGAAATATAACGAGGAAGAGAACAATTGCACAACACGAGTGAACAATGAAGACACTTTATCTGAAGTGTAGTGTAGTTTTAGCTAATCATAAGTCACCAGAAGGAGACCTTAGGGATGTAGAATAGAGAATTCACATTATAGCTCTGCCGGTGGAACGGTTATCAGAAAGGTGCAAGTAATAAGTATCCAAATGGAACTTGAACAGGTGTGGCAACTAAAATTGAAAACCAAGAAAAATTTCAAGGGGAAAAGTTCAAGGGCAGGGGATATTGGCAGGGTATGGAAAGGTGAGGGATTCAATGTGCTGTGTCAGAAAGCCGTATTTCCAATGCATTTGCTCCCTCTTGTGGTAGAGATGTGAATAGTTGGCCCTTGATTGCAGCCCAGACGGAGCTAATCCAGGGATTAAAAGCTGGTAAGCAAACTGGCAGGAGGCTTCCTAGCAAGTGGAGCACTTGTATACGCTAAAAATGCAAGGGACTGGATTCTCCAGGCAACTCAGGACTCGGAAAAACTGCATTAAGGCATACCGCCAGAACTCTCCCCCCAGGGACAAGCACTGCCACACCTGAAAGTCCCAAGGACAGGTGATCCATGGTCCGCTGATGTCCAGGGAGCATAGAAGATGACCAGAAGGGTACCAGGTCAGGGAGACTGCTCCTCAAGTAAGGCCATGGAGTTTCCAGCGACGAGAGTGGGAGGATGCGTGTCTGAGGCGCTATATGCCGCCGCTGGTCCTGCCGCGGAGTTCACCCACGTGAAACAAGCCTCCGCAGCTGCGTCCCGTCATCCCAGGCCTCCATTTGCAGATATCCACCGCAGGGCACCAGATGGCAGGAGAGCAGGGATCCACAGACTGATGAGCAAGATCCACCAGGGTCCGGTGATCAGTCGGGTCCTGGGGGCCTCCACCGGGGAGGAGTGGAGGTACGGAGCAAAGGACTGGCGCCCCCTTTTGCACGTTATTAAAATTTTTCGAGTTTCACCTGTGAGGCCTTTAACCAGTAAATGTACAGACTACATGTAAAGCATCTCTGTACAGCCACAGGATGGCTAAAAAGAATTCCAATATAAATAGGGTCACCACCTTTTGAAAAAGAAATTCCCGGACACAGCCCCCCACTCGATATAAACCTTGGAAATGGCACATTTATTTTTGCTTTTTGAATTTATTATTTTTTTTTACTTATCATTACTTCATCATTTATACAGTCCTACATATACAATACATATACTCTACTCTATAGCTGCACATTACCCCTTCCCCCACATACTATAGCTGCACATTACCCCCTCCCCCACATACTATAGCCACACATTACCCCCTCCCCCACATACT
>WWET01000849.1:98647-147024 GCA_011038615.1 Limnodynastes dumerilii
CCTGCTGAAACTCAATGGCTACAAAGAAAATCAAAACTACAATGAATTCAGAGTCACGCATAATGGTCTTTTCCTGATAGCAAAGATTGTAAGGTAGAAACATATTAAATGTGCAAATGGTTCGCACTTCCATTGTAGATCTGGAAAGACTTCAATACCGGAAGTGTTTCTGTGGATTTCTAATGGTGGGGTTTGAAGGGGAGCTAGTATATGCAAGTGGGGATGTGTATAAATTGTACAGCGAGTGAAGTTCAAATACCTTGGTATTTCTGTGACCCCCTTTGCCATCACACTACATGCTGCATAAGCTTCATCCCATCACAGAATGGTTTAAGGTCAAGTTGCATATGTGGGGTAAGCTCCCACTTTCTGTCACGGGTAGAATTAACTTATTTAAAATGTTGATATTAGCCAAATACCTTTATGCCATTCAACATGCTCCAGTCCCTATTCCCAAAAAGGTTTTTAAACATATAGAATCACTGAGCTCCTCTTTTGTCTGGGGAGGAAGACGGCATGAAATTTCTTGTAGCACGTTATCTAGAGCAAGACATTTGGGTGGTTTGGCCCTGCCAAATTTATGGGTGTACTATCTGGCAGCTCAATTGGTCCATTTAATTCCTTGGCTCAAGGATGGGGGGCAGGGTCTATTAGGAATGCTGGTTGGAAGTACAAGGGAGTCTCCCTGACTCCACTTTCATTTTTATTGGCATATAGAAGCAAATGGTCAATGATCCCTCTGCCCAGAGTAGCGCTGGTGGTTTGGGGGTTGGTGCGCAAATTATTAGAGGATGATGTGTTAGATTTGGCTAGTCTCTTGTGGTCAAATGGCACTTTCTCTGAACTGAGAAATCTCCCTGGGTGCTCGGTCTGAAAAAGGGCCGGGGTAGTGACTGTGGATCAGATGTAAGCAGCTGGCTGTATAAAAGTTTCTCTGACTTAAAAGCTGAATATGATTTGACCAATAAATACCTATATAGATATCTTCAGATCTGACACGCTCTAGAAGCTCAATTGCATATGGGTGCTGTAGGGCTCCAGTCTTCCACCGTTGTAAAGATGTTTTTTTTGGCAGCTGACCAACGAGCAGTCTCATTTTTGTACTCAGCTCTAGGGGAGTCTTCATTGGGAGAGAAGTGGGTGGGAGATCTTGGAGTGTTACAGATGACGAATAGAAACAGATGATAACCTGTGCTAAGTATGCTACAGCATGTATCCGTTATCAGCAAATCTATCTTTTTATACTACACAGGGTTTATTTCTCCCCCTTAGTTTAAGAAATGGGTCTGAGAGGCAATTCAAACTAGATGTTGACAGTTGGGAGCAGATTTTTGGCACTTGGTCTGGGGTTATCCAGTAATACAGGATTTTTACAAAAAGTCTGGGAGTGTGTATTTAACACAGTCCTGGACTCTCATTGTTATACCCCAAGACATTTATTTTTGACACCGATTTGGAAGAGACTCATTCTACCATAGGACCAGATTCACAACTCCGAAATTTTTTTACTTGCATGACTATTTTTCCTTTTATAGCTACTACACATGCATAATAACTATTTTACTCTATCTACGTAGCTTTCCGTTACATAGATTGCATACATGCAGGCTTTAAAGACCGCATGTATGCAATCTACGTAACAAAATGCTACGTAGATAGCGTGAAATAGTAACTACGCATGTGTAGTGGTTATAAAAGGAAAAATAGGCACGTAAGTAAAACATCTCGGGGTTGTGAATCCAGTCCATAGTCTTTAGTATGTTATGATACTCACTTCTCTTGCTTTAGTCATTGTAGCTAAAACATGGATGGCTGCAGAGATGCCCTCATTTCAAAATTGGGTGGCCCTGGTTATCATCAATATGAACCATAAGAGGTTCATGTATCCTAAGCGCCCACTTTCCAAAAAGTTTGGTCTTATTGGTATGACTCCCCCTTTGTAATAGGAAGAGTTAAATCTGTTATTTTGCTCCAGTAATAACAGACTGTATTATAAAATATTCATACCTGTATTCTTAAAAATCGTGGACATGCATATCCAGGTAGGAACATGGAAATGTGCTCATAGACGTTTTTCAAACCTAAAGACTGACCAGGCTTCAAAATAATAGACACCATTCCCACCTTTCCTTCATGCCCTGGAAGAAAATGTATAGACAATTATTACAATGCACTTTTATTTAACCAACAACACTGTTAAATTATTCAGTTGGCTTAAAGTTTGATTTGACTCTTAAGAAATCCTTCTTTTTTTCTTCTCTCAGGTATATTGGAAGGGGGAGGGTTTCAAGAAAATGTGTGGACACTCAGTAGCAGGCCATTGTGGAGGCTGTCCTGCATTCCAGAATTACATTATGCCCTTAAGCTGTAGATCTTCTGGTCCATGATAACTTAATGAAAGGAAGGATTCCTGATCCTATGGCTGTAAAACAATCCCAAATGATCACCATCTAATCCACTGTGACTCAACTGTTGCGAAGTGTCCTACAGCAAAGGATTATGGACCTCATTTGTACAAAGGACATTGGGCTGGATCCAGACCTTGTTAAGTGCATGAACTTAGTTACTCCTGGGCTAAACAGTGTATCTTGACAAAATATTTTCGTGCAAAGGGTGTGCCGGGGGGAGTGTAGCGAATTTACGCACATGAAAATACGCTCCGCGAATAAACGTACGGCAAACGTAGTTCTGGATCTACAACAATGACCTTAACAAATGTTTCATGGTACAGAAACACATATTGCATTCAATTCTAAAAATACAGGGAGCTGACTATTAATACTACACAATAACAAGATCATTCTAGTGACTCTTACACAATACAGAAATTAATCTTGTGAACCCTGAACAATACAGAGGTCAAACAAGTGACCCCTGCACATTGCAGAGTACCATTCAATCACCACTGTTCAATATAGAGATCTGTCTAGTGACCCCTACACAGTTCTTTATTAACCCATGCATAATATACAGGGGGTATGCTACATTGCTGTAAACAAACACTTGTGTAAAACATGTGAATTATAATATATTACAATATAGGGCACTGCATTGAGGTGCATGCTGGGAGTAATAAAGTTCCAGATTCACAGTTACGTAGTCTTTAGACCGTGCTTACGCAATCTACGTACAGAATTGGTACGTAGATAGCGTAAATAAGCTACCATGCATACGTAGTAGCTCAATTCTGAAAACAACGTACGTAAGATGAAAACTACATAACTGTGAATCCAGACCAAAGCATTTATGGTGGATGCTGTGAGATGTGGTACAGTAACAGCACATAATAATAGAGATGTTGACCACTTTAAAGTAAGTTTTAATTACCCTTTATTTACTAGAACACTGTTTTATTCGCTTATGATGGTCATGATCATGATCTGACTAACTGATACAGGTTTTAACCTCTGTTGGTGAATGGGCAGAGCCAGGAATGTTAAAATAGACATATACTGGTTATCTCCATTTGTCTCCAAAAACTGGTCAGTCTGGATTTTTCAATGTTGATATCTGCTGTAATAGATATAGATACCTGTACTCTGACACAGCAACATGGCAAAGTTTCGGCCATGGCTTTCTTGTTTCCCCAATGACAGGAGAAAACCATAACTTCCAGCCCAACATGGTGATATCTTTAAGTAAAATCTGAATTTTTCCATGGAGCCCTCTTTTACCTGGAACACTCACTCCATAGACATTTGCTTCCTGTATGAAGTCCAGCATCCCAATTGTATCAGAGACTTCAGTGGTAGCAACATTTTCTCCTTTCCACCTAGAAAGAGATGTAATGGTTTTTTTAATACTTTGACCCATGCGATTTTCAACCCTGTACAGTCTGGTCCAAAATGTTGACTGTCAAAATGTCGACAGTTGAGTATTATGGGTCTGATCCAGATTTAATAACGACAGCCAATTTACATATGTGGCATGTGTAAGTCTGGCCGTGGGAATGCTCTGTGCATGGCAGATGTTACTCATTGTAACTCTGATTGTACAATATCCCTACACAAGCCGAATATACACACTGTGGGCAGAGGACGGAATTTCAATTATACAGTATGGGTTGGGATAGGTACTTACATACGACAAGTGCGTAACTTAGGTACAATTGTGTACGTAAAACCATAAGTCTGGATCAGGCCCTATGTTAGTATTTATTTGTAACATCTGTAAACTTAATGTAATGCGTTTTATATATAATCTATGTATGTAACATGAGAAATTTAAAGAATGCGCTAAGGGTTAATTAAACACATCTTATAAATAAACATTTTATTTTAAGCAATAGAAATATATAGAAATATTAAAAATCCACAGTAGGTACATAACATCACTAGAAGGTTAATATAAGTATAATGTACCATATAGGTATTCTCCGGAGCAAATATACAAGTGATGGAATAGTACTCAAGATAATATCAAGCTAAAGTGTACATTAATAGAAATAGACTGACATATCCTACAGTTTAGAATTTTGTATCCAGAGTGGAAGTTACTGGTCCTTAATATTGCACAGTGGTCACAATGTAGCACAGTTCTTATAATGGATATAGACAGCTGATTAGACACAGCGGGAGATCACCGGAGGGGTGAGTATTAGTAAATTTTAAAGGGGAAGCTGCCGGGCTCACTGCGATCACAAGCGAGCCCGGAGCAGCAACGTTCCCAGGGGAAGGTAAGTATTAGTAAATAGAGCCCTATTTCTCTACAGGCACTGAAAGTATAGAGCGGATTCCTGATGATCCATTGCGGACTCGGTGAGCTCTAAAGAGGTCTTTTTTCTGCCAATGTAATCATATCGCAGACTCATTAACTTTACAACCCTAGTGGAATTTATGCCAACAACCTGTGGGCATTGACGTTCATATCATATTGGCCTTCACTGAGTTATTATCAAGCTACACACTATCCATTCATATTGCTGTGTCTAATCAGCTGTCTATATCCATTATAAGAACTGTGCTACATTGTGACCACTGTGCAATATTAAGGACCAGTAACTTCCACTCTTTGGATACAAAATTCTAAACTGTAGGATATGTCAGTCTATGTCTATTAATGTGCACTTTAGCTTGATATTATCTTGAGTACTATTCCATCACTTGTATATTTGCTCCTGAGTATACCTATATGGTACATTATACTTATATTAACCTTCTAGTGATGTTATGTACCTACTGTGGCTTAGAATAAAATTATTTTTAATTATAAGGTGTGTTTAATTAGTGCATTCTTTAAATTTCTCAATACTAATTTCTTGGTCCTGCAGAAACCAATACAAGAATAGCGCCCTAGGTGTTAATAACTGTACAGCACATTTTAGAAAGCGCCACAGGGAATTTTCTTTCTTTTCATGTATGTAACATATATGTAATACTAACCTAATACTCAACTGTCAACATTTTGACTGTTTTGACATATTCCAGGAGATCCATCAGACAGGACGACACATCCCCCCGCCCGCCTAAACTGCGATGCAAATGAAGCAGCTGATGGTCCCAGGATCTATAGGAAGCCGACGGCCGTTTCGGGGTCCGACTGGACTCCTTTCTCAAGGCAATAGAGCAGGCTTTTAGACAGACCTTGATGTAATCGGTTTGCCTGTCTAAAAGCCTGCTCTATTGCCTTGAGAAAGGAGTCCAGCCGGACCCCGAAACGGCTGTCGGCTTCCTATAGATCCTGGGACCATCAGCTGCTTCATTTGCATCGTACTACATGTGTCTACTGTAAAGTACCTCTCCATTGAAACCTACTTTGAGCTGTGTTGCACCTTGTCTATTGTGTTTTGTTCTCTATGGGCATTTCTTGCTCTTTTTGTGAAGATTATTGCCTCAAATCTTCACTGCCTGTTGTGTTCTATCTTGGACATTAAATTTCTCTTTTTGCTATTTTTGAGTGCTGGTCTCTGTATTCCTTGCCATACAGTGTTTCTTTAATTCTACCATAGACCTGGGCACCTTCATCTACGGATATTATATTGAAGTGCTTGCTACAGCCTTGAGCTGGTTTCATATATTATATATACACATGATATTACCGAAAAGGGTTATTGTTTCTAACTGGTATTCATTGGAGGAGAAGCATTTTAGTGCGTATAAAGAGACATTTTTCTTTATTATTTCTTACATATCACATTGGGGCTGATTCAGAGTTACACTTATACCTTTTTTTAGGTGCAAGTGTAGACCTGAGCAATACCATGTTGAATAGCAAGGGGAGGCATTTTTTAATTGTGAAACCAGAATTAGAATTAAGAGGTGAAGTTTCTTAGCGTAACTCTATTTTATAGAATAAACATAAAGCTATGCAGTATGTGAGTTCTATGTGTTAAAATAAAGGACCTGATTCACACTTAAGAATTTTTATGATTTTAGGTGCGTATATTTTAGAACGGATGCACTGCGCATGCGTAGTAACTTTTATACGCTATTTACGTTGGACTTAAGTTTGCAAATTCCGTGTTTATACACTACGAACTTAAAATCTCTAGGTTCGTAGTAACATACGCAAAATGGGCGTTCTGTTCATAATGAACTAGGCAGATACGAAAATTTGGGTGGAGAGAGACATTTAAAGGACCAAATGAAGGCGCGGTTATGAAGTTAAGTTCCTAAGTAGTCTCCCTACGCATTCAAGTGCGAACCTACAGTTAAGGGAGCCCTATGGGACTCGTAAGTCACATAAGAACCTGAAAACCAGGGGGGGCGTGCCGAGGGAGTTTCTTTGCTATTAGTGGCATATATTTAGGAACCTATCGCGTTCTTAAGTGTGAATCAGGTACAAAGTGTTTTCCCGGCATGCAAATGATTTTAAAATAATGAACACCCCTCACTTTGAAAAATGGTTTAGCCGACCTGCACACTTGCACCTTTTTTTACCCTTACTCCCAAACTCCGAATCAGTCCCATTGTGTGTAGCTTGGGAAAATGTAAAGTATGCTGAATCTTTGTTTCTTTTCAAGCTGTCAAAGATAAGTGAACTAGAAAGAAAACACAGTAAAGCCATAGCTGATAGACTGGTGACTTCCTACCTACTGTATATTCAGGCACATGCCTAGTTGTACAATCTTCTGTGCACTTAATGGTTCCTCAATTTCTATTTACACTACAGATATAGTGTTCCTCTTTAGCTCAGTAGGGCAAATGTTATGCACTCTTTAGTGCCGTAGAATATTACAGTTTCTCTTCTATGATAAAGACTGTGGTAAAGTTTACATGTTAATTAAATGTTTTTATAATCTCTTCTATTTCTGAACAATGCAGTGAAATTGCAATAACCTACATCCATGTACTTTAATAGAAATGTAGAACAGGGTGGGTGATTATCAGAGGAAAGCATGCAGTCTATTCAATTAAATTGCTCCATTACTTTGCATACTTTTTGTTATATTGTTGTATTTTATTTTTATTCATCGGTTGCTTTCTTATTTGATGTCTGTTTGTTACATTTAAATTATGTTTTATTTATTGGGCATGCCTCCCAACTGTTTCGAATCCAGCGGGACAGTCCTGCTTTCGGGGTACTGTCCTGCTGTCCAGCCCGCCTCACAACTTGTCCCGAGAGATCACAGTACAGTGATCAGTAACCAAACCTGTTACTGTGAATGGCAGTGACCGAACCTATACAGTCCATGCCATTCTAGAAACAGATTTGGTCCTACAGGGCTCCCAGAGCCCTGTATTACCACTACCAAGCCCTGGAGGACCAATCCTGTTACTGAGAATGGCAGTGACCGAACCTATGCGGTCACTGCCATTCTACAAAAGACATTTGGTCCTACAGGGCTCCCGTAGGAGAGGGAGAGACAGCTGGACAGCGCCGCGGAGGAAAACACCAAAAGATAAGTAATTTTAAAAAAATAATTAAGAGGCAGATATGGATGGCTGGGCATAATAAAGGGGCAGAAATGGATGGCTGGGCATAATAAAGAGGCAGATATGGATGGCTGGGCATAATAAAGAGGCAGATATGGATGGGTGGGGATAATAAAGGGGCAGAAATGGATGGCTGGGCATAATAAAGAGGCAGATATGGATGGCTGGGCATAATAAGGGGCAGATATGGATGGCTGGGCATAATAAGGGGCAGATATGGATGGCTGGGCATAATAAAAAGGGACAGATATGGATGGGTGAACATAGTAAAAAGGGACTGATAGGGATGGCAGGACAAATAATAAAGGGGCAGACATATACTAGGGGCATACATATGGAGACTAGACAAATAATAAAGGGGCAGGCATATGAAAGTTGGCAAAAAATGAATGGGGCAGACATGGAGGCGGACATATGGCTGTTTGGAGAAATAATAAGGGGCAGACATATGGATGGCTGAATTAATAAGGGGCAGACACTACACCTGCCACGGTGCAAGACACGCCCACTTTCCCCAGACACGACAACTGGCAGGTACATGACACACCCCCTCTACCATGTCGCAAAATTGTGTCCCTCTTTCCAATTCTCAAATATTGGGAGGTATGCATTGGGTTGTGCATGCACTAAGGTTAGTTATTAAGTAGTTATCAATAAATTGCTGCAATGCCTTCAGCTAATACAAAATTTTACTCCTCAGGATTGTAGTCCCTGGCTACTAATGATTAGAAAAGGTTGATATCAAGTCATTAAACACACAGGATCAGATTCAGAGATTAAAAATAAGAGCGGAAAAGTACTCCTGGGCAAAACCAAGTTGATTGCAGGGGAGTCATATTTCATCTGTTGCAAACAGTATTAGAGTTGAGAGGTGATGTTTCCTATCCCAAGTCTAAATAACAGTGTGATAGTAAAGCTGGTCAGTATGGGGTAGATCCAGACCTAAGTGCTTGTTACGTTACATTGCGTAACGTATTTTCGCTGGCGTATTTTCTAGGCACTCCCCTTGCTCGTACGTATTTTGCCCGTTTTACGCTTCCCAAACCCTACCTTAACTTTTCAAAGCGTAAGTATAACAACCCACACTTTAATCCCCAATCAAATGATACTGAGGTGGAATGGAGTTGTGATGGAACATATACAAGACTGCAGAGAAATAAACTGAACACACAATTCAGCAATGAATTTCCTCGTTATTATTTTACTGTTTTAAGAAATAAAATTGTTATTTATGCTTCTGTTCAGTTGTATTACTTTTTTTCAGCAATTTGTATCACATATACTAAACAATTCATGCAACAAAACAAATGTCACAAAACATATCATAAAATCATAGATAAACACATCAAATACAATTAGATTTCTAATATTTCAGATAAAAACTCCCCAAAGAATATTATAAACAGTTAACCTAAATTACAATATGTTTGTAGAATACTTAAATTATCAATTTAAGCACACAGGGTTTTCTCAAATTGTTGCAAAATGAAAACAACACTATAGCAATAAATTATTCAGTATACTCAAGAGTCCCCACTTGTTCCATACTAATATTAAATAACATGCTCTTCACCAAAAGATTATATATTCATGAATCATAAAATCCCCTTCTTAATATTGTATATATCTTAACTTTCCATTAGTTTAACAAGGTTTTGATACTTAGGCCTAACTCCTCTTCACTCCACTCTATAATTCCTAAAGAAGTCTCTATTATTTTTGTACAAATAGTTCTACACCAGTCTCTTTTTAAGACTGCTTCTCTCCTTTCTTGGATGATCACTCACAGTTCACTCTCTTCCTCGAATCTACCTTAAATACCTCAATCATAACCTCCGATTACCTTTATCTTTCAGCCCTCACACCTTCTCCTAATCAATTTTCCTCTACTACCTCCGTTCTCTTGCTATCCCTATTGGCACTTCACTCTCTCTGTCTGTATCTTTCACTTTCTGTCTCCTCCGGCTCCTCTCTCCGGTCACGATCACCTCCTTGTCCCGTTATCACCTCCGGCTCCCGTTGTCCGTCTCAACCACCTCCGGCTCCCGCTGTCACCTCCGGCTCCTCTCCCCGTTCACGATCACCTCCGACTCCCATTATCACCTCCGGCTCCCGCTCTCTGTCTCAACCACCTCTGGCTCCTCTCTCCGTAACGATCACCACCGGCTCCTATCTCCGTTCACAATCACCTCCGGCTCCTCTCTCCCTCACACAACTGCTTTCGGAATGCTTCCAACTCCCTGACACTCCTCTCTAGTCTCTCTCTATGTAACAAGGCCTCCGAAATCTCTAAAGGCTCTCCGATAATTTCCTATTCTCACTCTCTCTCTCCGTTCACAAATTGTCTCTCTCCCTATTACTCCTATCCTCTCTCTCTCCCCTCACTGCACTCTAACTCCCAAAAACAACCGACAATCTCCTTTAATTTAGCTCTCGTGCCGGCCCCAGAACTTTCCCGAAAACCCATGTGCCACTGCTTGAGCTTCCTCATCAGCTGCCAAGCCAAGCAACCACCCTCTCACGTCCTCACTAACAATTCTTCACTTGCCCGCAGCAAGTGGAAAAGTACCCTTGCATTGGGGTGTTACTGACGTACGTAATGGATTCACGTACGTGTCGGCCTAACCCGGCCCATACTGTGCGATTTAAATGCCTTCCTCCGCCTTCCAAACGTAACTACGGGTGTCGTATGGATGCCCCGCCCCTTCGTTCGTAGTTATGCTGATTGTACATACGTTCAAAATTACGTGGCGTAACATCTGCCGTGCGCATGTCCAGTAAATACAAATGGGCCATTTTACATCAGCGGCTAGCGTAAAATCGCTAGTGTACGTAGCTTAGGATCTGGCACTATCTCTGTGCAGTAAGCAATTCATATCCTTGCGTGCAAAGAATACAATTAGCTTGACTCCCCGTGTAATCAACATGTTTTGCCCAGGAGTAACTTTCCTCCACACACACCAAGCCAAGAGGCATTATTGGAAACTGAGACCAATCCTCATGCAATATAAACTGACTTAAATGACTAATAAATAAAATAAAAAAATAGATCAGTTTATATGACACACATTTTATTGAATGCGTGAGTGATCTAGCAGCGACTGTCTTACTGCTCTTAACCTGACTGACCTGAAAGTATCTCCAATTCTGTCACGAAAGTACAGAAAATTATCATGATCCTGGACCATCAGGTCTCCAGTATTGAAATACACATCTCCTTTCTTAAACACATCACACAATAGTTTCTTTGTTGTGTGTTTTTTATTTCCAGCATAACCAAAGAAAGGGTTGGCATGATTAACCTTGGATATTAAAAGGCCAGTTTCACCTGTGGTGTGAAAGAGAAATATTAATACATGTCTTTAAATATTATCTATGCATTATTTCACTTGCAGTTGGTGGTGTGCTCTGTGCCTCTTTTCCATAGATGTACCTCTTGTCAGCATGCCAGGGAGTGGTTCTCTCAATCATGTTATTTAGTAAGAATACCCTTACAGCTCCATTTACTTGTTTATTATTATAAAAGTTTGCTGCATTGATGTGGTCTAATAGTTCAGTATAGTAATGTGTGGGAATGACATGGGACCAGATCCAGGTATAGGTACGATCACCTGCTCTTCCATACAGAATGAACTTATGTGTGATCCTAGTCGGTGCGTGTGAGGATAACACACTCCCTTCACACACAGATCTTATGAGGTCTGAACAATACCCATGTAAAATGGGACAGATGTGTAATACAGAATCTTATGTTAGGGCTTAGCCATGCTATAACTGTACAAGTTACATTGATCGTCCCAGTCCGCCATGCAAACAACAGGTGCGCAGGTTGGTCCATCATGCCCCGCCGCCGATCATGCTGCGTTCTGATGCATAAAAGGCCTCTGCATGCATATGCAGTACCAACAGACAAGGGACTTACGCATTTGGTATGTGCAAGTACTCTGTCCTTATTAATTCTGAATTCAGTCCATGACACTAGCGTATATGGTGTGATATAAACACAAGGGGGATCATCACACACCAGGTAAAGAAAAAATCACGTATTCAGTACCTCTTTTGACACTTTCACACCAGCCATCTTTGTTTCTTATTGGTTCATCTTTTTCAATGTCATATGTTATCATTTCAAAAGGAAACACAAGCTGGGAATGAAACAGAATGAAATGTAATAGAAAATTCCCCAAACACATCCTGGAATTAACAAATACTCCCCTCCAACCAACACACTGAAACAGCCCCCCACGGAAAACTGAATATTGAAATGCATCATTACATATTTGATTGTATTGCTTACAGTTACTATACATAGAATTACTAATCATAAGTTCGGGGTGTTTTTTGTTTAAAGATTTTTACATATTAAGAGGTGTTGTTAAAAAAGCCCTTAAATATAAGATCTTTTTTTTATTCATGTAAAACGCCCTTTGTTTCTTCTTTCTTTTTTTTCTCCCATTATTCCCAATTTTAAGCCTTATACAAACACTTCCATAAGGCAGCCAACTGTAATCCATGTTTTCTTAACCTTCTCCCTTAATCTCTCCAACACACAGAGGATTTCTGGCAGTGTATATATGCAGCACGTCTAGTCTGATAAATTATCTATGTTTTTCCTATGTAGAACTTTCTTACTGAGACAAATGGTTTATCAGACCTTTATGAATACTGACCTTTGTATTATTTTTTCATGTTTGTCTACATGATCCTTATTTGTTAGATCATCCTTACTGTAATAAGGGCTATGGTAATCAACCCCTTACCTCCCCAGAGGTCAGAAGCCATATGTGTCAGATGCATTTCAGATGCAGTTATAAGATTGTGCACTGAATATAATACTACAGGCTAAAACGCCTTCCAATGATGATGCAGCACATTACCTTGTAAAAAAAATTGGTTCGGCCAACAGATCCGATTTTTCCAGTGTGGTTCATAAAACAAATATTCCCTTCAGTCGCACCATACAACTCACACATCTTTATATCACCAAATCTTGTGATGAATTCTCTCCACACATCACTGCGGACGCCATTTCCAACAGCCATGCGCACCTTGTGATCCTTTTCATCTTCTCTCTAAACAAACGTAGCAAACAATATAAATAGAGAGATCAGTGGCTAAAATACAAACCTCTTCCTAATATCACAAAAAGTAACACATCTCTACTCCATGGTAAATTAATAGTGTTATATTAAGGGTGTTCCATTGTTTATGTTAAGAGACAAACTTCTATCCTCTGTAAAAATCACCGATTAGGTTGTTGACTCCACCTGCGTGCTTGGAGGTACACGAGTTTAATACTAGGATATGTTCTTCCAAATAAAAATGAACTCTGTCAGAGGCAGTCCCACTAACATAGCACCAAGGTATTATCCCACAGAGGAGACTTTAATCTTCCATCACTTTTTGCATATAACGCCAATTAAAAGTCTTTCAGTTAAAAGTAGGTACTTGTGCTGTGTACTTTTATGGATGGATACACAGCACAAGTATCTATTTTTAATTGAAAGACTGAATTATATGAATTGAACTTTAAAAAGATACCCCTCTTAAAAACTGTTTTACCTTCTGGTACCACCCAGAAGGAAAAGTCCGGGAGCTACGGTTGGAGGTGGGGCATACCTGCTACAAGGTTACGGCTCTATTAGACTTTGTTTTTATATCTATATTCGCTTGGAAATCACTTTTTAATCTTATTTCAATCTTATTAAACTCTGTTTGGTCTGTTACCTTTGCATTGCATGAATTCTTGCTGTTGGAATCATATAGATGTTTTTATTACCACAGACTTTAGAACAAATTATACCACACTACCTGGCGCTTGTTTCTCTAGTTTTCTACACANTACCAGTATCCGCACCTAACTCATCTGACCTGCCCCGCAAGCCACTCCCGTTAACAGCAACTTTATGGCAGTTAAGAGTGCCATAGGGCTTCCTTAACCAACCACGTATGGAGATCCCTTTCCCACACCCTCCTCGGCTAATTAAACGGCTGCCGTGGCACGCCTCTTCCTTCTTAAATTTCTGAGTGCTTTAAAGACCACACGTACTCAATCTACGTACATAAATGCGTAAATTGTCTACTAAAAGGCCGCTCTTAAGAAGAAGCAACTTCTTAAGCATGAATATGGTCCAATATCTTCAGTAAATGGAGCCGTAGACTTCTAATTCTTGGATTTTATTCCATTGTCTCAGTGACTCGGGGATGTTTTTGTGGGTATTTTGGATTACTCATCAGTTGCACATCTGAACTTTAGACTTAAAATTCCAATTTCAATGTTTTTGGCTCCGTGTTATCATCATGTTCCATCTTGTTAACCTATCTCAAAGACTCTGCTCCTTGGCAGTGATTGTGTTTGGCATGGGTCAGTAGTACAAGCTTGGAGGTTATTGATAAGGAAAAATGCTGGTTTTTATTAGACCCATCAATGTGCTAAAATTCTACACAAATAGAATAAATCACACTACTTACTCACTGCCATTCTGACACACGATCTCAAGATTTTTAATGGAGAAAACTTTATAGTCCCCCAATGCCTTCACTTGTGTTGGGTTTGGAAAATTGGAGATGTTGCCCATAGCAACCAATCAGATTCTAGCTGACATTCTCTAGTATGTAACAGGAAAGTGAGAGCTAGAATCTGATTGGTTGCTATGGGCAACATCTCATCTCTTCCAAACCCAACACAAGTGAAGGCATTGGGGGACTATAAAGTTTTCTCCATTAAAAATCTTGAGATCGTGTGTCAGAATGGCAGTGAGTAAGTAGTGTGATTTATTCTATTTGTGTAGAATTTTAGCACATTGATGGGTCTAATAAAAACCAGCATTTTTCCTTATCAATAACCTCCAAGCTTGTACTACTGACCCATGCCAAACACAATCACTGCCAAGGAGCAGCTGAACAGCAGCCAGAACATGTAAAGGCAGAAGCATAATTCACTGGGCGGGAATTCAGCACATTCCACTAGAGTTGATACACTGGAGGATTTTATGTCATTTACAGAGCACAACAAAGGGTCTTTCAACACCAGCAGCTAGTAAACATCACACAAACTCCTACCTATTCAGAAGTAAGTACATTAGTCTTTTGAAAGTTAAACAACAATACGAGCAATAAAGTATGTTTACAGATACAACTCAAATGCTTGCCATTCTGTGATATGAATAAAAACAGTGTTTTTAGTCACTTTAATAGCTAAAGTACCCAGAATAATGGGACACTGGGAGAGAGCTGTTTAATTTCTATTGATGTAAGTAGTAGTCGGGCAGTAATCGCCCTTTTGCAGCTCTGAAAGGAAGAACAGCATATCTACAACACTCTAGACTTAGGGCTAGGTTTACTAAACTGTGGAAAAGGAAGAGTCTGTCTGTAGCAACCAATCAGATTCTAGCTGATATTCCCTAGCATGTAATAGGAAATTGAGAACTAGAATCTGATTTGTTGCTATTGGCAACATCTTCACTTTTCCTTTTCAACAGTTTAGTAAAATGTCTCTTAATGGTCCTTAATGTCCCACATAGCTCTAATGGATCAAAACCAAGACAATTAAAAAACAAAAACTATTTGACTTCTTTATGGTAGGGAATGCTCATAAGTGTAATGCACTATTCATTTAAAACAAAGTCCCAGAAATTAATCTCAGGTTGGATATTAGCTTTATAATGTTGCTCACACTCTACCGTAAGTTTGGTTTATTCTGATCCAATATTAATGTTGTGCCCCTGAGAGATGGTGGGAGAGGGGTGCACAGGTCTCGTGCTCTGTCTACAAGCACAGGTTAGTGCGTGGGACGTTGCTAACGGTCAGCTGGTGAGATTTGAAATGAGGAGCTGTCTCTAGAAGCTTCTGGGGAAAAGTTTCTGAGGTGAATGTTACTGCTGGGAGTGTAGTTGGTGACAGCAGTTGGCAGGAGAGGAAGTGACAAAAGGGCTGATTGAGTAAAGTAACAGTGGTGTGAGGAGAAAGAGTGACATCGAAACAGAGACTGAAGAGAGTGACATTGGTCAGAAGAGAAGAGGCAGCAGAGCAGTTTGAGAGATATAGGTGGTGTCGTGACAGAAAGCAGAGAGCGTCGCTGATTAGGGAAGAGGAGGTGTCGTCATAGCAGATAGTGATTACAGAGCTGACAACGAAGCGGATAGTGCCAGCAGATGTGAGAGCAGATGAAACAGTGAAGCAGACAGAGAGTTTAACATCAGAGTTGGAGAGCTGAGGAGACGGGTGTGAGACGGAGGAGAGAATTGGCGGTGGTGGTCGGGTGCAATATTGATGGGGAGCTGAGGAGACGGGAGTGAGACGGAGGAGAGAATCGGTGGTGGTGAGGTGAAATACTGTTGGAGATCGGAGGAGACGGAGGAAGGAATCGGTGATGGTGAGAGATATTATCAGTGGAAAGATGAAGGGTGATAGCGGTTTGTACAGGGAGGAGGTATCTGTTGAGAAAACTACAGAGTCTTTTAAGGAGGACATTGGAGGTAGCGGAGAAGAGAGAGAGAAAGAAAGAAAGGGGTGCAGGAGACAGCGGAGATAATTAGAGTTGTTTGTGTGAAAGGAATTGTAAGCTGAGGAGACGGGTGTGAGACGGAGGAGAGAATTGGCGGTGGTGGTGGGGTGCAATATTGATGGTGAGATGAGTTGACGGGAGTGAGACGGAGGAGAGAATCAGTGTTGGTGAGGTGTAATATCGTTGGTGAGCTGAGGAGACGGGAGTGAGATGGAGGAGAGAATTGGTGGTGGTGAGGTGTAATATCATTGGTTCGTGAACGATAATCTGCGCATCGTTTTGATACGTAGATTGCGTATATGCGGGCGTATCGCTTTGATACGTAGATTGCGTATATGCAGTCTAAAAGACCGCATATACGCAATCTACGTATCGAAACGATACGTACAATAGCTACTACGCATGCGCAGTAGCTATTATTCATTGAATTACGTCTATGGAAGACCTACGTAGTTCTAGATCCGGCCCATTCTCTGTATTTTATTTGTATATTGTCACTCATTAATATCTATATGATAGAATTAATTGTTTATTGACTATAGAGAAATTCATTTAGAAGTAACTTTAATGGTAATCTTTGTAATAAGTAACCAGTTAATTGAAGTGTTGTGCTGGAGGAAGGAGAGTTGATTTAGGGGTATTCAATGGGAAATGAACATTGAATATTAATAACTTTTACATGGATAATGAATTGTACTGTGAAACTGTAAATAGTTTTCTGATCATTTAAAATGAGCTAATGCAATTTGTACAAACTAAAGTTTTCTGCTCAAAATTACAAAACAACTTTGCAATAAGTAAACAGAATATTTTAAAATCAAACTGAGTCATTCTCTTTCTATTGCACCTCTCCGCAATTCCTCACATTTGACTGTTGACGATTCGGTCATTACATTTCCACATATGTCCGACATAATAAACGGTAATAAATCAAAAGATAATTCTATCAACTTTTATTCTGTTAGAGAGAAGATCTTCTGGAAAGAATGGAACAGTTATATTATCTGCATTGTGACATTCACAGTCAGAGAGGAAAGGGGCACCCGCTGTCAGAGTGACTGTCACGGTCAACAAAGGCAGATTTGAAACTGAAAATGAGTAATATACACTTACCCAATTGAACAGACAGGGGCTGAACCAAAGTTAGGAGCAACAAACAATGAGCAAATATGCTCCAGGACAAACCATGCTGCAATGTGAAGGGGGGGCATATTAATGTGTTTTTCTGATTGGTTGATGGAATAATTTGTGCATGCAGTGAATTACTGTCTTCTTTTACTTATAATAAAAAATGTTAATCAACTTAATAAAAAATATAAGTTAGGGTTGAGCTTGACAACATCACCTTTCAGCTAAATTCTGTCTGCACTGTTTAAATTAGCTTTCCCTCCTGCATTGGTTCTGCTGAGGTACAGATTTTGTCTTTGTTGCTGTTGCTCCCAATTATGGTTCAGCCCCACATTGTTTTATTATAATAAAACACCAACATTGACAGTAAAACTAATTAGAACTCCTTGCCACACTTTAAAGGACTGAGGGCTGCATTAGACCCAAAAAGAGCATAAGCGACTAATAAGCCCTTACCCACATCAGCACAACAGGGGTTGATATATTCAGGTGAAGGATAACACTGCTGGGTGAGTTTGGGTTGGGCTTGGATGGGACTGGGGTGGACATGGGGGAAGGTTAAAGGTTATAAATGTGCACTTTGAGCAGTGTCTTGCCTCTTTTGTCAACAGATTTCCCTCCCCTTTTTTATGTTAGATTGTATTTACTTTCTTCTTTCTTTCTTCTTTCCAGGTGGGGAGGAGGTTTGGTGGTAGCAACAGGGGTGTCACTAAATAGCTGGGGTGAAGTATATTATCAAGACACACTCTCTCCCATGGTGGGGTCCTGCTCTGCCTCTTCCGTTACACGTGGGGGTGTGCAATGTGGAGGAGGGAGGTTTGTGGTGACACCTTATTGACGGCAAACGCTCTCATGAAATTTACAGATTTGGATACCCCTCCTGCTATCAGTGCCCCTGAAATTTTTCCCCAATCAATTCTAAATTCCAATCAATCAATCTATGACTCCTTATTTCATCTCATACAGTTGTCAGCGTGGTTATTTGGTGTGTATATTGTGTGGGGACAAGCGGCAACCGTTGGTTGCATAAGACTTACCAAAGGCTGTTTACATAAATAGCGACACAATTCTCCAATGTACTGAAAGATTGTAACATTGTACTTCCTGCAATCAATCCAAAACTGGCTCGCTGAAAACTTCTTCCTTAGTACACATGTTGCACCTGGTTATCATACAGGAAAAAATTAAGAAAACAAATAGCATCACATACAATCTATCATTTGATGTAGGAATTTGTGACTTCATTTCTTGTTCAAAGGACTGCAGTTATATAATCCTGATTATTTGGTTGCATTGTGGGAATACACAATATGAAACCCGTCACCTTAATTTAACACTGTGAATACAACATGCATACATAATAACCCATGTTATTTATGAAGCTAGCCAAGAATTCCACTCATTTACCAGACAAAGGAGGAGGTCAGCCTGCAACATTCTAATAGTCACTAATTACATCGGATATTTTCTGATCATTTAGCTTTAGAAAGACACAAAGTTCAACTGTTCCTGTCTTCATCATATCTTCTGCCGTTTTCTTATTAAGCTAAGAGTCACAAATACATATGCTAAATGAGTAATAACTCCAGAATATAGGAAGGAATATGGCAATATTTTAAAATACACACAAAGCACATAAAAAAAAACTGCATACTGTATTAAGTATTGCAGTATTGTGAATCAGAAATTCTATACATTAGCCATTGTAGCGGAGGCTACGTACGAAATTTCTTACTAAATCTGGATCAGGCCCATTAATTTTAATGACTACAGCCAATATTAATTACACTAAAAATAAAGGCATATTTAACTGGGAAAAGGCACATACATTTTTTGATAAATGGTCAAGTTTCTGTGGTATTTGGTTGACAATAAATTACTATGAAGGCCAACTTTATTAAAGGTGTTAGATACAATCTGTATTCAGATATTAGACTCATACATCATAATAATGCAACTTACAAAATGCTATGTAGTCTATCCATAGCTACATTTGATAAACTGAAGAATAGTCTGCATGCATAGCCAATCAAAAGGTTTATTATAGAACTAAAAACGTAAGTGCAAAATCCAGTCATACCAAGATAAACACATCCACCAATCCCGATGAGAGAAGCAGCACTGTGGTACAGAGGAAGTGTCACATATACAATGTCATCTGGGTAACCACCAAATGCCCATATCCCAGCAGCCCCTCGCAGGGCCTGGAGCTGACTAATAACTGCTGCTTTTGGGAGACCTGCAGAGAAACAACAGTACTGTCAATGATATAGATTTCATTTATTGTGAATATGTCCATTTTGTATGGCTGATAGGTACATGATATACTGTACCATCTATATGTATAGATGAGTGCCAATGTGTGATGATTTTCCTAAATAGATATACTATGCAGGGAAAGTGTTATAATACTTAAAGAACAGTGATAATGATAATGAATTGTAATCAATATGTACATTTCTCTGTGGTAGAGATACACTGTATAAGGTAGCTATCCAATTTTCCTTTCTTTAACACAATTAACACAAATTTGAACACTTTTTCTTTCCATACTAATACTACCCTCAGTTTTGATTATAACACTGATGTGGGACTGGATCATACAGAGCACTGAGCACTTTTACCATACACCCTGGCTTGTCCATTGTTGTGTCCCTCTTACCCATACAGTCTGTTTGTTGCTACCCAGTCACGTTATAATGATTGTTAAAGTGCCACGTAATAAAAACCCATTGTCTGCCTAGTTCATATTACACAATGGAAATATCCGATTGGCTGCTTTGGTTTAACCATAAACCGTTTAATTAAATTAATTGGGGCGGAACTTTCCAGACTTGGGGATGAGGGTGGGATGGGTGATGCACCAGACCTTGTGTGAGAGAAGAAGCTGTCACAGGCTAGCAGCTTATAACAGTGCACAGCATTCATAAATGGAGCACTGAGCATGACCCCAACCTGTGACAGCTTGCTACTGTGCGTGCAGGAAAGGATGGCTTCTCAGAGTCTCTGCTCTCCTCTGGGCCCCGTAGCAACCGCACAATTTGCACACTCGGTAGTCATGCCCCTGGCTCTATTCTTCAACTCACCTGATTCCATAGGCTGTATACACAGTAACACTGGACATAAAATGTAGCTGTATACACATGCAAGAAGTGCTTCATTGTATTGAGAAGAAGGTTCAATGGAACGCGCTCGTCCATATTTGTGTAATGAAAGCAAGGGACAGACCCAATTACCATCGGCATGTCCTTGTATATTAATAACCCAATCCATCTGTCCCAGAGCAAAAAGGCCACAAATGTAAAATTCATAGAGACCTAGGGCCAGATTTACTAAGCTGAGGGTTTGGAAAAGTGGAGATGTTGCCCATAGCAACCAATCAGATTTTAGCTGACATTCTCTACTATGTAATAGGAAAGTGAGAGCTAGAATCTGATTGGTTGCTATGGGCAACATCTCCACATTTGCAAACCCGCAGCTTAGTAAATATGGCCCCTAGATATGCTTACAGCTTGTGCATGCATCTTATGCCTACAGGTCACATGTGGTATCAAACTTCTGACACAGAGGTTCATAGGAAAAGCAGCAGACATGTTAGGCAGGTAACATTCATCATTTCAGATTAATGGCATCACGGAAATATGTTAAAGAGACAATGGGCCAGATTTACTAAGCCTATAGCATCCATCAGATTCTAGCTCTCACTTTCCTATTTCATACTAGAAAACCTCAGCTACATTCTGATTGGTTGCTATGGACAACATCTTCCCTTTTCCTTTCCCACAGCTTAGTAAATCTGGCCCAATGAATGCAATAAGAATAAAAAATGGACCAAGTTTTACCTTGCATCAATTCCTACCTGTAGTCCCTGAGGTGAAAATATACAGTGTAGCAGCATTTGTACTATTAACAAAGCGCAGACGTTGAGGCACAGGTTCATCTGTTACTTCTTCCAGCTTTTCCAGAATTGTATTTATACCTGGGAGAGTGGTCTCTTTAGCCATTACCCACACTGAAATGCTGTCTTCCTGCAGGCTCGGTAAAATCTCCTCCAGTGATTCAAGCATATCTTGTAGAAAAGAAATCAAAATAAAAGAACCGGTAGAATCATATTCTGCACAATACCACCCACTGCTCAGTAATTTACACTGTGGCCATATGCCATGCTGAACACACACTTGCAATCAGTAGAGCTGTGTCCCCAACCCACCAATACAGTATGCTTACCACTATTTTAAGGATTGCAATAATAAAATTAGTCTCTTAAAAACCTAAGTCTAGAGCCATATGTCGTTCTTTTTCAAAGTGAATGTTTATTTACTCAACTAGTGTTACATAGTGTCACTAGTGTACAGCAATAAAAAATATACATGCACTTGCATAAATGTATACTATGCTTAAACCTCTCTGGTGGCAAATAGAAAAAAATGGAGCCTTAATTTAATGAGCCATGTTTTCTGATCAAAAATAATATAGCGGATGGCATCCCTATATACTGCAAGCAACAATAGAAAAATGAGAAATTGCATTGACATAATGACTAAGGGTATTCACAGATCTGTTTTCACGTGAATTTCCGTGCGTATTTTTAGGTATGTTTTAATTGCGCATGCGTAGTAATTTTATTCACGTGAGTCAGGTAAAATATACACACGTTAGTGCTTTAGGCACGGACATGTGAATCGCACTTGTGGATATATGTACGGAGAGGTGAGTTGAAATATGTACCAGAAAAGTTACGTGAAAGAGGGTGGGGGAGGCATTTAAATGAGTCTTTGAGGGAGCAGTTACATAGAATCGCACGTATGGAATACATATACACAAGTATGTACACAAGTAAAGTTAGAGGTGCTCTATGGAGGCGTAAGTCTCTGATCATATGGCTGTGAGATGGAGTGTCATGGGTGTTAGCTTGCTACGTGCGTGCGTATAATTGCGTACTTTTAAAAAACGGATCTGTGAATACGGCCCTAAGCTACAATTCTGATTAGGTATCTGTTCTAATACTAGGACTTTACAGTTTTTAGCTTCTGCTCTGTACATCAATTGATAATAATAGACCTGATCCAGACTTATAATTGCTGAATCTATGTTCTTCCTTGTTGGCAAGAAGTTCTGAGAGCAAAACCTACCTTAAGACTTCTGCATCATCCTTACCTAAACTCAGGACGGTTTGTTAAACTGGACATTACGGAGGGTGCTTAGAACGCCCTCACTGTCCTATTTGTATACCTCCCCCTTCCATCTAGCATTCTGACCCATCCTGCCTAGTACACTGGGAATGCACATAATGTGGGCATTTTCCGATCCTAGCATTTGGAAAATGCCCCATTTGCGGAGTCCTGAATTAATTTCAATAGGCATACATTTTTAACGGTCTTCCTTACTCTGGACCTGATCCTGATTTAAAAGTAAATTACGTACATGGAAGTGTTCCGAAATGTATTCATTTTGCAAAACGTACTTATTTTGTATTAACGTACGGATCTATTACGATCACATGGAAAATCTTCTTAAATCTGAATCCGGTCCGAAGTGAGCAAACATTTTTTGGGCTGCCAGCATTGCCACATTGACTAGAAGTTCCCTTTAAACAGTTTAAACCAAAAGGCCATAAATGTTAGTTCCAAGCGGATCCACACTGTGGCACGTTTTACCTAAGTGTGGGGGTGTTTAAATCCGCATGAGAGAGGGGAGTGAACTCCCCCTTACACTGCCGGATCAGCGGTCCTTCTGCGGCCCAGGGATGAAGCTACAGCACTCTCCTGGTTATAGAAACTGAAGCCATTGCTCTAGCCATATGCCTCTGCATTAATTTTTTTGAGGTATGAGGTATCTTCATGTAAGTTCTCATCCCATTACCTAAGGATTCTTGTCATTGAAGCCATCACTAACCCTGATTTCATAATTATTTCAGAAAAAAATATATAACTTTTTCAACAATTTTTTTTTTATTATCTTATCCATTGGGTCTTTAAAGGGGTGTGTGTCCATGCAAAGAACGTCCCTTTTTCGATAGGACCGTTCTCTCCCAACCAGTTTCGAACTGGCTGGGATATTGATTGCTTTTGCTTCGAAGAGGCATAGCAATCGATCCCCGGAGCACGAACACAGTGCCTCAAAAGGTAAGTGGCTAAACTAACCCCAACCCTTCCCCTAATTCTAACCCTAACCCTTCCTTTCCATTACCCTAACCATAACCCTCCCTTCCCTGCAGCCTGACCCTAACCCTTCCTTCTCCCTAGAGTGACCCTAATACTTCCTTTCCATTACCCTAGCCCTCCCTTCCCCGCAGCCTGACCCTAACCCTTTCTTCTCCCTAAAGTGACCCTAATACTCCCTTCTCTATAGCATATCCATAAGACCCCCCTCACCGCAGCCTGACCCTAACCCTCCTCTTCTATGGTCCTAACCCCCCCTAAGCACAAAACCCTAACCCCCCTAATACTAAAATGCCCCAGAGAGGTTACTCACCTCTCCGTAGCTGTCATCCGGCGGGTCTGCAAAAATGAATTGGCGAGTATGTCGATCGGCGCACTCACCCATTCATAAAAATGTTTTCTAAAATGGCCCCCTATTTGAAATAGAGACAACCGAAAAGTAACTTTCGGCTGTCTCTATTTCGCAAAGCGGGCCATCAGACCTGAAACTACAACCGCTTTAAAGGAGCCACCATCTTCCATAGCAGCTATGGTTCTGGATGATAGGTTTTAAAACAGATTCCCAGGACCACACAGGCTCATTGACATTTTTTATTGATGTTTTTAAGTGATGTTTGTTAAGAAATAAATTTATCTGAAACGTATTACACCATGTTTCTTTCTAATTCTATTTTTCATGCTCGAGAGACGCAAGAACAGTAAAAAGATTAACTACACTACCACTTTTTATAGTAGTTGCTGCCGGCACATGAAACTGCTAAAAGTGACTTTATTTTAGTATCTGCTGTAAGGGTTTTTTACCTTTTTAACTCATTTTTATATATCATATTTTATCTAATTTTTTAGATACTGTTTTTCATACATATTCTCATATACAGTCTTATAAATCATTTCTGTACCTGAAAGATCGATATTATTTTGTATACTGTTTTTCATTACATGGGATTACACACTGTTTTACAGATTTAGCTTGTATATAGACATTAGAGCGCAGAAAGGTGTCAGGATAATTTCCTTTCTAGATAACGTGTATATTCAGGGGAAGTAGAAACCCCTTACCTGTCACCATTCTGCAGCTCATCTAGTGCTAGTTTTCTTCCTCAAATATTATTTACTCATAAGGGATAGTGGATAAGGTAACTTTTTTTAAATACCGAAATATAGGAGCCAAGATTGTCAGGAGTAGCAATGATCCTGGCTTCATAGCAGGATCAGAAGTCTGAAGATCTTAATAAATATACCCCAGAGGCTCAAAAAAGTCCACTTAAATGTATGAAGACATAATAATAATAATAAAATAATAATATAATGCCTAGAAGTAAATGTTACTAAAAATTGTATTTTTATTTAAACAATGTGTGCTAGTGTGTAACAAATGTACTGGCTCTGCATAACCCTACCATGTGTAAAACACACTGCTACTGATTACGCAAACGATGAACACGCATTGATAGCTATTGTAATGCACATTGCATATTATGTACTTTGTAAACAGCCTTCACTGGTGACAACTTATTTGCTGGTAGAATAAAATTCTATACTCAAATACTTTATAAGTAGCATCTCATTCATATCAGGTTCCTCTTTAGACTCTAAGCTGAAGCATGTTCTGTATAACACAAAACATATTGTGTTATACAGAACAAGAACCAATGTAACTGCATTGGTTCATTGGGGATTTTAAGGGTATTTCTAAATAATAATAAAAATAAAAGACCATTAGGTATTATTGAAACTTAGATAATATAATGGAATATACATCTTTATTTGCCTTATAATATTACTACGAGAGAGAGAGAGAGAGAGAGAGAGAGATATTACTATGTGCTTGAAACTGCCATTATCAGCATGCGACAGCTAATTGTTGGCTGCGTGTATTTTAAAATATGGGTCATTACAAAAATCACGCCGAAGACCCACTGTCGAACCCAACTGGACAGGTAAGTGCAAGGGAGGGGATGTAGTTTAGTAGGGTAGTCTTAGGGTTAGGCTGCAGGGATGTGATGTATGGAAGAAGGGGAGACTTTGGGTTAGACTGAGGTGGGTAAGTGAGTCTTAAACAGGGTATACACTGGGTATTTTTAGATAAAAAATCTTTCCATTCACACAATCAAAAAACCGTTTCACCAAATATCTTACCAGTGTGTACTGTCCAAATATCTCCTAATAGACAGTAGACACTTTAAAAAAAAAAAAAAGATCCATCTTTGATCTGGCATATTAGGCCGTTTCAAAAGATTTTTGAGCATCTTTGTACAGTACACACTGGTAAGATGTTTGGTGAAAAGGCCTTTTTATTGTTTGATTGAAAAGTTTTTATTTCGGAAAAGCCCCAGTGTGTGCCCAGCCTAAGGTTTAGGCTGCGAGGAACGGAGACTTAAAATTAGGCTGCGGGGAAGGGAGGGCTAGGGTTAGGGTAAAGGAAGGGAAAAGTTATGGTAAGAATTAGTATAAGGGTTGGGGATGGGGAAATAGAGAGTAGTGCTTACCTGTCTGCGGTAGGGCAGAAAATTTCTTAGTTGCTATGAATTCAGAAATGGGGAGCCGCAAACGGCCATTTGAAAAAGCGACCCAAATCCGTTTATTCTTTTACTCAATGTGTTAACATAAAGTTTATGGTATTTAATAAACATCAGACTGGCAGATTTGAAGGTTTTTGGATGTTGGAGATTAAACGCAGCATCCACTATAAGTTTACTCCTAAGGAACTGTAGCACCAAGCAGCACCTTATCAGTGTCCAGGAAGCGGGTCACACCACCTGTTCCAATGTGTAGTGTATGTTAAACGGTAAATACTTATGGCAATGTTTATACATCTAACTTTAGCACAATTTATCAAGTCTCTCTCTGGCAAAACCCTTCTTTCTCTCTCTACACATGTGTGAGGCTGCTTTTGTTCTCATCCAGCATGAGATTCATAGTTGAAGAAACACATGGCAAAGAGGACAGGAACAGGGTTTCCCCTGAGTGGGCCCCTGAATACTGCAAGTTAACCATTTCACAACAAAGTCTATTGCTTTACCAGACACAAACATGAAGTTATTTTTGTTTAGTTGTATTAAATTATGTTATGACTTTTCATTAAAAACTATTATTAGGTTTTAAGGGTTTTTATAATTTTTTTATTATGAATATAGGAAAACCAAACCAAAATATGATGGTGCAAAACTCTCAACCCATGGTAGTTTGGCATATTCCCCTTATTAGACCCCCTCCCCCCATCAAAATTAATTCTGTAACTGTATGTAGCAATTAATCTACAGTCCTTGATGATAGATGATAGCACATCATTGCCAGCTTCATCCATAACACAGAGCCAGAGTTTAAATCTCCACCTATTACTCACCTGCACTGCAAGAAACCACTACTGGGAAACAGAACTGCGATTAAAAAATGGTAGCAGGAGTTGTGAGTCTAGTAACTGGTGGGATTTAAGTCACGTCCTCATATCTATATCACCCAAATTAATCATATTAAAGTACTGCCTAAATCTAGGTAAAAATTGACTTGGGCTAATAGTGATGGACCGGGTCTTGACTTATGAAAAGGGGGAGTTTTCCAATCACTAGGATTGGAAGTACCTGCTTAACATAAGCAGTCCATGCGCAAGCACCTCATTCCCACAATGGATAAGGACCCTCTGGATCCAGAGATCCGTCCTGGTACCATTTCACCGCTATATGGAAGGGGAAGGTATGTAAACATACAGTGAGGGTGTACTAAGCGCCATCCAAACTGGGGGGGGGATTAAATTGAATATTATGTGCCTCTGGAATGGCCCATAAGAGGTGCGTATTAAAATCTAATAGACGGGAATAGGCGCACTTTGGGCCTGATCCAGACTTACGCTGATGCGCTGTGCTTACTAAAGCACAGCGTATCGGCATGTACTTCCCCCAACACTATACCAGCATATTTACCCTTGCTTACGCCGGCTGAAGGCTACCCTAACTTCAGCCAGCGTAATCAAGGGTAACTACGCTAGGAAATTAGCGTCTTTACTAAAACCCCTCCCTCCCTCATCACACTACCCCCCCCGCCTACCTACACTAACATTTGCGTAGTAACGGCGAGGGACGCCCCCTCAGCCGTTACTACGCTGATACTATGGATGCCCAATCCTAGTTTCCATAGTTATGCGCCAACATCTGGCCGGCGCTGGTGCACAACGGCTTTTAAGTATTTACGGCAGGAGGCGTAGGTCTGGATCAGGCCCTATGTTTTTATTCCTGTCTTCACACTTAATAGAATTCCCCACTTAGGGCCTGATTTAAACTTAAGAAGAAGCTTGAAATTAAGAGAGGAAAGTTACACCTGGGCTAAACTATGTTGATTTCAGGGGGAGCCAAGGTAATTGTATTCTTTGCATGCAGGGATATATCTTTAAATTGCTAACTGCACACAGGTACTGACCAGCTTTACTTTTACACTATTTAGACTTGGGATAGGAAACATCACCTCTTAGCTCTAATACTGTTTGCAACAGATAAAATATGACTCCCCTGCAATCAACATGGTTTAGCCCAATAGTAGCTTTCCTCTCTTAATTTAAAGCTCCTTCTTTAGTCTGAATCATTCCCTTAGAGTGCAAAGTTTGAGGTAGGGTCCTCAGCGCAGA
Source organism: Limnodynastes dumerilii (assembly GCA_011038615.1). Classification (NCBI taxonomy): domain Eukaryota; kingdom Metazoa; phylum Chordata; class Amphibia; order Anura; family Limnodynastidae; genus Limnodynastes; species Limnodynastes dumerilii. The sequence continues at coordinate 126,935 of WWET01000849.1, forward strand.
AGTCTATGTGTGTGGCATCATAAATCTGTATGCAGCTGTCAATAAAAAATATACTGTATATCTGGGTTTTTTTGCAATTAAATCTACATTCATATTGGCATCAGTTGTCACAGTTTTTTTTTTGTTTTTTTATAAATCCGTAAGTACTGAAAATGCTTATTTGGGTATTTTAGCAAATATTCATAGATTGTAGTTTGCACTGATAATTAATTGAAGCACAGAAATGAGATATTTAATTACCTGCTCCCACAATAAGGATCTTCGCTCCACAGCTATGAAAGCAATGCAACAAGGATCTGGATCGGATGTTGTAGTTAAGAAATGCCACCAGGCAACCGAGTTTAGCCAAACCAAACCAGACATTTATGAAATCAGGCTCATTGTTCATTAGTAAAGCCACAGTATCGCCCTTCTTCAGTGTGGAGTGGTTCATGAAAACTTGGGCCACCCGATTGCTTCTTCTGTCCACATCTCTATAAGTGTGCACCTGTCCATGGAATATGATGAAGGCCTTCTCAGGTACCCGCCGGGCTTGTTGTATGAAACGATCTACAACAGTCACTACACGCCCTGTCCTTTTATACGTCTCAATCATAATGCCATAGCGGATCACTTTCAACAGGTATCTCAGATCATGCCAGAAGTATGGGAAAAATCTCTTCTGCAGGAAATGCAGAGCTGCTAAGCCTGTCAAAAGTCCTGTTATCCAGCACAGAGCCATAGAGTTAGCGCACAAAGAATGTATATATATATAACAGTGAAATATCAACAAAGAAAAAAAATTCAAGCAACTTGCTTGAATTTTGAATAAGAGTGGCAGGTCTTTCTACAAGTCTCCATAGCAGTACCTGTAACAGCTTTCATGACACTGACGTATGACAGGTAATAAGCAAACTAGGATTCAAAAGTTCCTGCAAGAGAATTCAGTTCACCAAAAACGTTTTGGATTGTGGGACTGAAAGCAGTAGCTGAATCTCTTCTTTCTCCCTCTCTGCAGGTCTCTGCCACGAATAATTAGTTACAGATCAGGATAAAAAGAATACTTTGTTCTTGGTTCCATGTTGTTCTCTGTAAGGCTGCAGAACTGAAAGATTTCCCTCTCTGCCTGAGAAGAAAGCATTATGGGCTTATTTCTTTCAAAAGCTAAAAGGGGATGGGCCCTGTAACGATGAGCAATAGAATGAGTCCCAGCCAAGTGATCCAAACCACCGCCTACTTGTTTACAAGCCAGAGCTTAGATAACCCCCAGACAAACGCCTTTAGCAGGGAGGGGGGACTAATGAGGAAGCCTTGCTGGGGAGGGGGGCTGAGTGAGAAAGGCTTTCTGGGGAGGGAGCCGGAAAACAAGGAGGGTGTATGTACTCTGTTATACAATAATATTACGTTTATCTAGTCTCTCATTGGATGGCTGGGCAGGACATGCTGAGGTTGAAAAAGAGGAAAGAAGCTGATTTACTTGCATGACTTTTATTTAGTTACAGTGATTAAGATTAGTACTAAAGGTTACAAATAATACTGATAATAATGATTCTTATAAAATGCAGGACAGTCACTAGGATTCAGTGCATGCATAATAATGCATACTTTGTCACAAAATGATGTTAGTTTATTAATGGGTTTTTATGAGAGGGTTGTTGGTATTTGTGGAAGACTGATCCCAGAATTTAAAAAAAAAATATGAAAAAAAAAAAAAAATCTCTGTAAACTGCTTTATATAGAAAATAGAGAGATCTGTCAGGTAGCTGCACAGTGATCTGGGGTGCTTGCCAAGGGGTAGTGTTTTTTTACCATGTTTTTATGAAGTTACAAAACACAATTTGTTGGGCACAATGCTACCTGATATGACTGAATGGGACCGTTTCAAAATTCAGGCTGGTTGCACCTCCCTCTACTCTGTGCAAATAATAGTTAGGTTACTTGTCACCTGAGCTGGAATAATTAACTCATTTTTTGAGCCTAAAGTAAAAGAGTAATTTTATCAGAATGTGTGTGTTTCTGTGTAGATACAAACTGCTTCTACATTATAAAACAGAATATGGGCTCTATTTACAAAGATCATTTTAATGCGATAAAGCCAGTTTTCACTTCAAAACTGGCCCTGTCGCATTAAAATGAAGTGTGTCATATTTACAAAACGTCGGAGCGGAGTTTTACACTCCGCTCCCGGCGTTAGATTAATGCCAGCTCAGGCTGCCGTTAGTGGTAAGTATTCAGGTGATGTCCCCATATACCCCTCTTTTCCTCCCCCTAATAGCTGTTATTAGGGGGAGGAAAAGGGGGGTATGTATGGGGAGACCTTCGTAATACATAATACTGCCCCAGTAAATAATAAAAAAAAATTTTTAAAGTAACAGAAAAAAAGCAATAAAAAAAAAGAATAAGTAAGTAAAAATTCATAAACTCACCTGTCCGGGCATCCCGTCGGGCTGCAGCTGTCCGGTCCCGGCATGAATACAGTACACATGCGCAGTGTTTCTCATGTCCGGACTTGGGAAAATGTCAAAGTGCCTAAAGAGAAGCACTATGCATGTGCAGTGTTTCTCATGTCCTGCGCATGTGCAGTGTTTCTCATGTCCTGCGCATGTGCAGTGTTTCTCATGTCCTGCGCATGTGCAGTGTTTCTCATGTCCTGCGCATGTGCAGTGTGTCTCATGTCCTGAGCATGTGCAGTGTTTCTCATGTCCTGAGCATGTGCAGTGTTTCTCATGTCGGCACTGAAATTTTTCTAAGTCCCAAATGAGAGCTACTGCGCATGTGCAGTACTTCATTCATGCATCGCATGAATGTGAAGTACTGCGGGGACCTGGCGGATCATCGCAGGACCTCGCAGGAGGGGTGAGTATTTGTAAATACTGTCAATGAAGCTGCCAGGCTGCGGTGATGATAAGCGAGCCTGATGCAGCTTCGTTCACAGGGAATGAGGAAGGTAAGTAAATAGAGCCCTATATTTGTTACAGGGGCCGATTTTTAGTTCAGCAAGTGCTAAAGTGGTCATTTTTAAACATAAAAAAAAAATGTCGATAATATTTATTGACAACCTCTGCAAAAGGACTGTTTTCTGTTTGTAAATTGCGGATAACAACTACATTTTGCGAGGGCACATGTGCACTTAATGCACTTCTTTTCCTGATCTGGATCCTACAGATCCAGACTTTCGGTGCCAGATTTCATAAGCTGCAGTTTTGGAAAAGTGGAGATGTTGCCTATAGCAACCAATCAGATTTTAGCTCTCACTTTTTTTTACATACTAGAGATTGTCAGGTAAAATCTTTTTGGTTGCTATAGGCAACATCTCCACTTTTCCAAACCTGCAGCTTAGTAAATCTGGCCCTCGGAATGTAAGTGCAGATTATATTAAGGGACGGTCCTGCGAGTGTAATTCCCTTTCGTGTGAGGCAAGTGGCCTCCTCTCACACACATGGATTCCGGCAGCTCCGAGCACTGTGACAGTGGAGGGCTGCATCTGGTCCTGTATGTCTTGTCTTTCAAGGAGTCTCATGGATTATAGGGAATTCCTGCTTTCTTGGATCCCACAAATGACAAGAAAAAAATGACCTTTGTAGAATGAGCCATTCTTTGGTTCTGCATTGTTTTGGAAAATGTTTGCCTAATGTACAATACCCAAGGAACGGGAAATATGCAGCTTTCTGATTTGGTCAATATTGAAATAAGTCTAATGGAAACAAAAAACTTGTGGTTTAACTAATGCATAATTTATGACTAAAATGCTAAAATGGCAGCATTTAAAGTCTGTAAAATACCTCATTTATTCCTTACACAGAAGACACCAGCAGGGGCATTTTAAGAAGTGAGGGGGCCCTTGTGCATAATTTGTACGTGGGCCCACTCCCCCCCCCCTACCCTGAGACAGGACGGTCCCAATTTGTGGACCTCAAAAGGGGCGGGATTTAACAGCGCTTTAAGCCCCACCCCTTTTAGGCCTGCAAATCAGGACAATTCCACCACAGGAGAAGGGGACTCATTCAGCATCTATGTCTTCCCTCCTGAAGATTTTAGAGAGAAGAAATACAGTCAGGTCCATAAATTTTGGGACATCGGAACAATTCTCATATTTTGGGCCCAACCCAGGGTGCAGGATGCATGCCACAGGTCCCCCTGTTCTGAGAGGCCTGTGTGCACTGCACACCCTGCACCCATTGTAGATACGCCTGTGGGCACAATCCATATTTCCAAGACATTCCCATTTTACTTGGGAACGATACGGAAATCTTTTGTTAGGGTCCTGCTATGGTAACTCCTTGTGTGTGAGGGGAGTGGATATAGTTGGGATGTGCAAAAGAGGGAGTCTGGATCTGGTCCAATGTGAATTAACACAAACAAACATTTAACTGGATTAAAACAAACATAAATATAAAATGTAAACCAAAAAAGTAAAAGAAAAAAGATACCCTTGTGGCGCTTAATGAATTTGAGCAGCTGTATGGGAGATTTTGCAGGTCTCCCTAAACAAAAGACAAGTAAAAAAGATAGAGAACAGCGCTATGATGAATTTAGAAAAAATAATAAATAAAATAATTATTATGGTGGTTCTGATGACACAAAAACAAATGGCAACCTTGTATCTAAAAAGATTCAATTTAATTAAACACATTTATAGTAGAATATAAACATTAAAATAAACATTCCATCTGCAACAATGTATAAGTATTCTTAAATATTATCAGGATAGGTAGGAAGCCTGTATATAATAGGAGCTGATAGTTCAATTGAGGTGAGCTTTAGAATTAGAAGGTCCTATGTATATAGGTATTATATTGGATATGCTTTCCTTCCAATGATAGAAACCCCGTGATCGCGGGTAAGCAGCAAGAAAGGCAGTACGTAAAAATGTTTCTCCACAAGTATCCACCCGGTTATAGCAATATTACCCAGTCCTGGGCGATGTAATGTAGAGCTGTGTCCTCGGTGGTTAGGAAGAGCCAAAGCCGCACCGGGATGCCACCCCGTATACAATGCGGCAGCCGTCAGTCGCTGCAGTCCCGTCTAGCAGGAGTTCTCTGAATCAGGGTAAACAAATCTCCACCTCCAGTTAAGCTCCCAATATGGCTTTCTAGTTAATCCTCAGATTTCCACACGTGCAGTAAGAGGGTTGGCTTACGCGTTTCGTCCGGCCAGCGGACTTTTTCAAAGCAGAATCACATTAAGAACAAGGTTGCCATTTAAATACAAGACGCACAGATGCTGGCTAATTAATTAGTTCAGCATAAAACATATAACACAATTTATATCTTTAGTTTTGTATCTCAGTTATGTTTATAGATATAATCTAAACAATTTTTCTGGACAAAGTATATAGTTTGAGTACCTATACATAGGTATTATACCTATGTATATAGGTATAATACCTATATACATAGGACCTTCTAATTCTAAAGCTCACCTCAATTGAACTATCAGCTCCTATTATATACAGGCTTCCTACCTATCCTTGAGGGAAGGAGGCCCTGAAAAATAAACTACTTGAAAGAAAGGAGGAAAAGAAACCACTGCTTTGCATACTGTCAAGAGAAAGAAAGAGTGAGTATGATCAGTATTTGATTTACCTGATACACATTACAGAGTCACACAGGGAAGAGTTTGTTTGTATTTTGGGGTCCTTTGGAAAGGAGAATATACCTGTGAAAAGAAAATACCGTCAAAAACGAAGTGAAAACATCTAACCTAGAAGGAAGAAGAAAAACGGAGGAATAAAGAAGAGCTACGCAAAGGACAGTATACATTCATTTTTTCTTTTCTAGCGCCAGGACTTTAATAGTGACTGATTTGTTTTGATTTGTATAAAGTCCCTAAGGGGTGACCTTTATAGGGGCGAATTTTCAGGGTTTATTTGGTGTAGACCCCTGCACTATTGGACAGGCAGCTGGGGGAGTGGAGCGCCGGAATATACAAATTTATTGTGTGATTCAGTATGAAAGAACTGCCCATCACTCGGATTCCACAAATCATCCTACATTCAGAATACTGAAAGCCTCAAAACAAAATGACTGCAGCAGGGAGGCAAGGAGATGCTCTGGCTGTTTATAATCTGCAATCATACCTGCCAGGGAGAATTCCCTTCCTGCCTCCAGGCAACAAGTCAATGGTGGGTGCCTCAGAGCTCCCTTTTCTCTTTGGCCTGTTCACTTGCACCTATTATAGAAACACCACTGAGAAGAAATTAGCTACTGTTAATAGAGCAATGTGACTCAGTTACATAGAGGTTCTGTGTGTAAGACAATTTCAGACATTTTAATCTTTTGTTCATTCACATTTATTTAAACATTTCTGTGATTCATATATAATAACATCTAGTGAGGCCATGTCCCAAACAAACACAAACCACCTTTTCTCATCCACAAATGTAACGCTGGGTACACACTGGAGGGTTTTCTGACTATCATCAGATTGCATGATCCGCCATCTTACCAGTGTGTACTGTCCTGCAATGCTGCACTCGGCTGAAACTGCATCACATTGTGGGATTAGATTTTTGTCAAGTACAAAGATCAGATGCAGACTAATTTTAGTAACAATGGACCAGATTCACACCTAAGAGGTGCATGCGCAGTAGTACATTTAGGCAATCTACGTACCGGTTACATATGTAGATTGCCACATGTGTTCTTTAAAGACTGGACAGGAGTAGTTTATGAATAAAGAGGCGGCGTAATACCGCCTCAGGGAGTGCTTAGTTATAAGTGGAAGGGGTGAGGCGGGGAGAGGCATTTTCCGTGCGTAGTTTCATTCTTAAGAAGGAAGCTATGCACAGTTAGTAAAGGTAGCCCTATGGCACTCTTAAGTGTCTTAAGAGTCTTAAGTGCATAGCTCAAAAATCTAGTGATTACTAATTTATTATTTATTTATATTTTTTGCTATATATATTCATTTTCATATTAGATACAATTTGATTTTACAGGCAGTCCTACACACCTCAACATGTTTTGTATGCAGCTATTCTGGAGTATGCAAAAAATAAAATTACATAGATAGATAGACAGACAGGTAGATAAATAGATAGATATGCTCTGTACTTTTCTAAAAATACTCTAATATGCTAAAAACAGAAAGATTTTCTTATGAATAATGCTGTATATGAATATGTGCTTCATTATGTATTATGTACAGGAAGAACGTCTTCATTGAAGTTACATTTTAATTCTGCAGTTTGCAGACATTCACTTCATGCATATCTGTTTTGTAATTTACTGGTTTTTATATTATACTACATTTTATTCTTTATCATCATTGGAATTAGTAAAATGTAAAGTTTCTTGTTCCTTTATTTTGTTCAGTATTACGTTGCAGTTGTCTCACATTTACCATATGTGAACTAATTGAACGTGTCAGCGGTTGTTACTAATCAATCGAATGCACTTTATTGCTGTATAAAAGTGGATGGAGTTTAGTTCTGTGTATTGGTGTTTGTTTTGGAGTTTTTAACACAATAATGATTGTTGTTTGAGGTGTTTTTTCTGGAGGATAGAAGAGGACACAGAGGTGAGAATTATATCTTCCTTTTTGGCATTGGCAAATCAGTCAGACCCAGTTTTGGGGTGCTTGTGGGATTTTTATACGTTCCTTAATCTTCTGTCTGAATCTCCACTAAATAGCATTCACTCTTTAATGTATTAAGTATAAGCCTTGAGCCTCCCATTCAACATACTGCCATATGATTACTTACCAGTTATTTAGATTTAGTTTTTAAATATTATCAGTTATTCAGTTATCTTACTGAATAGGAAGTTTTATACATTGTTAAATCTACGACTAGGGATAATTTAAGTTTGTTTTTCATTGGTTGTTTAATGTTTATGCTATGTTGTTGTAAATTCTTTCGTTAATGATTCACTGTCTATTTGTGTTGTTCTATCCAACTTACACATCACAAGATATTATAGTTAATAACTTTTGATAGTGCTGTGTTATATTGTTTGTCTGCTTTTTGTCTGATTATTTATTATATAAAATATAATATATATTATATATTATAGCCTCAGTATTTTTATTATTATATATTATTTTAGCATATTTATTTTGTAGTAGACCTTTATACATTTGTGCTAAAAACAAAACCTAATTAAAATGGGTGCCTTCCTGTTGTTTTGGTAGAAAATATTTTCTCTCTTTTTGTCCCACTTTTCTGTGGTAAGTGGCATCACAAATTACTGTTACAATTTACACCACCTCTGAATGTCACTGAACAATTTGCTTTCTTTTTGTAAACGAGTCATCTAATCATTTGTCTTCAGATATTTCTGTTATCTGTATGAGGCCATTTTTGAGGTTAACAAATGTCATCTGCTTATCTAAAATGAAGCAACATAAGACTGATATTTGTTGACAATGAAATAAAGAAACTGTGAGAGATAAAGTAGAATGGATCCATGAATATATGAAGAAAACATCAGCCATTTCAAAAAGCCCTAGAGCTGGAACTATCACTTATATCTCATGTAGGATCATCACAATGGCTGATGAGGTGCTAGACAGTCCTATAAGGTATAGAATTTCATGTAGGCCCCTTTAAGATTATTGGTAGTTCAGTTGCAAATTTTGAGATTTCTGGCAAGTTCGAATTTAAAAACAGAATGGAAGTTGCTCGATCAATTTATAGGTATATGTTAAACAGGTGCGTGAAAGGCAGGGGTTAATCTGCTTGCCACAGAAACAAAGTGAAAAATAGCCCTAGCACACTGCCATAAGCCAGTAACAAACTATACTGTTCTATCTGTAAAATAAAACACAGAAATGTTCGTTACACATATTTGTACAAATATGCGATAAGCCACCAGCCACCGTCAAGGCCTTTCTGTATATGGTAGTCCTAAGTCTAACAATGAGAGTCCCAATGTTGGGTCCCATATATAAGTTCGAATTTACTTTGAAAGTACATAAATAGGTAATGTCCAATTCCCCTTTTTGGATGTCAAGTCCCTAATTACCTCTCTCTTCTTGCACTCTGGTCTGCTCATAAAAGTGTGATGTCCAAGCTATGTGGCTTCCTCCATGCCATGCAGCACTGCCGTATCTCAAGTGAGATATTTCCAATACATTGACATTTTCTTACAGTGCTACAAAAGTTTCAACCTTAAACTGATCTGGATTCTGACCTCTAAAACCTCAGCTCAGTATTCACCTGTTAGAAAACCACTACAATTAAGCAGGGTACACACTGGCAAGTTTCAGTAATGATTCTACATCGTTACTGTTTAAGCAAATGACTATGTCAGGGTTGTAGAGTTCACACTGAAACCATTCCCTGCTGGATCAATTTTCATTTCTTCCCATCATGCAGTTCTGCTTCTATCATGTGAAAGACATCGGGACATCGCTGTTCGCAAAATTTAGGAGCTTCCAAAAATCAAATGAAATTTGTTGTTTCAGACAATTCTGCAGCATCGTTGGACATTGCACTCTGATAAATGTCTGCTGAGACTGTCATTTTAACATCATGTGATTTGCGTGATTAATGGCAAAACCATTTTGCAGTGTAATTAAATTGAAGTCTTTTGTAATCTGGAAAAATACTTTATTTTGCCATATAGAACTCAAATACTAAATAGATTTAATATTAATCTATAAAACAGAGTTGATCTTAGAAACTTCACCTCTCAATTTTAATTCTGCTTTCACAATATAAAATTGCCTCCCCTTGCAGTTCAACATGGTATTGCTCAGGTCTACACTTGCACCTAAAAAAAAGGTGTAAGTGCAACTCTGAATCAACCCCATGATTTGGCAAATCATCCACAGTTTATCATGAAATATCCCCACACTTAAGATTTTCCAGATCAAACGTGGTGCAAGATCAAAGCAAGCAATCAGCAAACTTACATATTAATCTGCTGCTTCTATTAAATGGATTCACGCATCTCATGCATGCCCATAACCGTTCAGAATCATCTATTGATCTGTTGTTTGGCAGAGTACGCCTCATTGTGTTGCCAACTTTACTGTTAGGATTTCAGTTGCCAGTTTCCTGCAGCTTTTCTTTGAATTAAGTATGACATGCAGTACAGGTGTGTCTCCCTCTGAAGAAACTGTCCCCCGAAGCTTTGCTTTCAATTACACCTGAGTTGTAGTGTAACTCAGAGGAGATGATTGATAAATTGCATCTCCTTCATAACCCTTTGAAATTTTATAGAGCAAAAACACATACGGAGAGATAAAAGAATACATACACAAATAAGGGATGCCGTCTCTGACACGAAAATACTGTTTCCGAAATAGAGACAGTCAAAATTTTTGCTGTTTCTATTTCAAAAATAGCGCTAATTAGAACATTTTGTTAATGAATGGGTAAGTATGCTGATCGGCATACTTACCCGTTCATTCATTCAGAAATTGCCACCGCAGATCTGCCACACTGGACTGGACAGGTGAGTATTATAGGGGAGTCTATGGGGAGCAGCAGTCTTTGGGGAGTCTTAGGGTCAGGCTGCAGGGAGGGGAGTCTTAGGGTCAGGCAGGGAAGGGAGGGTTAGGGTTAGGACAATGGAAAGGGAGGGTTAGGATGGGAATTAGGATAAGGGTTGGGGGTAGGATAAATACTCACCTCTCACTGCTACAGATTCGTCTTTAGGATCCTTGATTGTATTTCCTGAAACTGAGGGTTAAGACGACTTAGCGGATGAATTTTCAACTCCAGGAGTCTCGTTTTGGCACATGAGTGTGTTGTAGTAGAGCTTCGGAGAAATGTATTTTTTTGGAAACAGGAGATAGTATTAGCTACATTGGGCCACACTGACCTCTGTCAGCCAATTTTTGTACAATTAAAACACTTATTTCCTATCAGATCTACAAGATCTGCTCACTGTTTCTAAAGTTTCCTATTCAAGATTTGTATGATTAGTGTCTAAAATACAAAATAATATTTAAATATGAAAACATTATCATTTGCATTTATAATACTGAAATGCAGGAATTTGGACAAATCATGACAAGTACTATAACAGCATTAATTCAACTCCAGCTGAGACATGTAAATACATATTATATTCAGGGGCAAAATGTTCAGCAAATCAGATGTGCTATACTTTTAATGAAGTTCTACTTAGAAATTAATAGATTATAGATTTTATCATTTTAATTGGCAAGCCCATAAGCATTGGGGTGTGATGTTAATAAGCACACAGATCGTCCAAATATGTAAGCGTTATTACTCCACAAGGAAATGATCCAATAAATAAAGAAATCACAGTTATTCAGTGTGCCACATACTGCATTATATTAAAGAAGCAGCTCAAGGATCCATATTTAGAGAAGACGGTTGAATAAAACTGCACATTAAAGAATGGAACTGGGAATTTTGATTGGCTCAAGTTTGACAAATTGTTGAGCAATTATCCACATAGAGAATGGAGATTTGGGATTATGGACTAGATCCAACTTTACTAACACAGCGTAAACCTATGGTTGGGTGGTGTACATTCGGCTGCTAGGTTTCATATGTGATTGAAAAGGCCACTCCACTACTTACAGAAGGATATTCTGTATACTTACAATTCCACAATCCTACCTTGTCTTGTGCACGTTAAGTTTTAACATGTGGACAACATAATCGCATATAAGGGCTAAACCCAGACCTTACTGCATGATTTTAATATGAAGACCAGCCCATTGTGCTGGCATTCAACTACATAGCCCAATATTCTGCGCATTTACAGTGACCTAAAAACAGCTGTTTTACGCAAACAGCTTGTGTTAATCGGCTGCTGTACATGAGTCTGGATCCGATCCTGTTATGAATACCTGGGGTTTGATGCAAGGACTTCAGGAGACCAATCTAAGATGAAGAGATTTATTACCAGCAGGGTAACAGAACAGATACAGTGTACAGAAATAACAAGACGTGACTATACATAAGTACAAGGTAACAGATTCCGGGTAAATACACAGGTGAGAGATAACGGATATCAGGCAGAGTATATAACATAGAAACATAGAAAGTGATGGCAGATAAGAGCCATATGGCCCATCCAGTCTGCCAGTTGTTTATTTAAAACTATACTTACCCTGGTCCCTATTTACCCTCAATTTAGTTTGAGATTTAGGGTATCATTATATTTATCCCAAGCATGTTTAAACTGTTCTACTGTGTTAGCCTCAACCACCTCAGATGGGAGAATATTCCACTTATCTATCACCCTTTCAGTGAAGTAATTTTTCCGCACATTTCCTCTTAATCTACCACCTTCTTGTTTATATTCATGCCCTCGTGTTCTATTACACCTCTTCCTTCGAAAAATGTTACCCTCCTCTAGCCGGTCACAACCCTTGATATATTTGAAAGTTGATATCATGTCCCCCCTCTCCCTTCTCTGCTCCAAGCTATAAATGTTTAGTTCCTCTAGCCTTTCTTGGTATGATTTGTTACAAAGGCCATGGATTATTTTAGTTGGTCTTCTTTGCACAGTCTCTAATGTATTCATGTCTTTCTGGAGATATGGCCTCCAGAACTGAGCACAGTATTCTAGGTGAGGTCATACCAACGATCTATAAAGGGGCATCACTACTTCTCTCTTTCTGCTACCAATTCCTCTTCCTATGCAACCAAGCATCTGACTTGCCTTTCTCATTGCTTTGTTACATTGCTTGGCTACCTTTAATCACATGATATAATGACTCCTAGATCCCTTTCCGCCTCAGTAGTTTCTAATGTAGTGCTCTTAAGGATATATTGAGCTTTTGGGTTTTTGTGCCCCAAGTGCATGATTTTGCATTTTTTGCCATTAAACTGCAGTTGCCACACTCTTGACCATTCCTCAAGTCTACATAGATCATCCTTCATTTTGTGTACCCCTCCTGGCGTGTCTAACCTGTTACATATCTTTGTGTCATCTGCAAAAGGGCATATTTTCCCCTCGATACCACAGGCAAGATCAGATATAAAGATATTAAATAGCACTGGTCTAAGTACAGAACCCTGGGGTACTCCACTGGTTACCTTACCATCCTCAGAAGGGTTTCCATTTACTACAACCCTCTGTTGTCTATCCTCTAACCAAGATTGTATTCACGAAACTATCTTTAAATCCAGTCCAAAAGTTTCCAACTTATTTAACAGTCTGCGTTGTGGCACAGTGTCCAACGACTTACTAAAATCTAGATAAGCTATGTCTACTGCTCCCACTTTATCTAATACTTTAATGACCCAGTCAAAAAATTTAATAAGATTTGTTTAACATGATCTTCCCCCAGTAAATACAGGCTGCTCGTTGGGAATCACCAGTCTGATGGGCTGCTTTTAGAAATAGAGACAGCCGAAAGTTTCTTTTCGGCTGTCTCTATTTCGTTTGGCAGACATTTTATATATTTTTTTATCAGCATACTCTCCCATTCATTTTCACTGGAACACAAGCCGCATCTACCAAAGACCCACCGCTAGCTCCGGAGAGGTGAGTAACCTCTCTGTGGACTTTTAGTCTTTGGGTGGGGCTATGGTTAGGCTCTTAGGAAGGGAGGGTTAGGGTTAGGGCCATAGAAAGGGAAGGTTAGGTTCAGGCCGTGGCAAGTGGGGGGTCTTAGGGTTAGGCTAGCTAAGGGAGGGTCAGACCAGGGAGAAGGGAAGGTTAGGGTCAGGCTGTGGGGAAAGGAGGGTTAGAATTAGAGAAAGGGTTGGGGTGGTTTTTCCTCTTACCTATCAGAGAACCCAGTTCAGAACTTGGACGCACATCCCATGCTGCTTGGGATTCTGTAAGTTACTGGATTTAAGATACTGTACAATATGTTCCTTTAACACAGGGGTGGGGAACGTCCGCACTGTGAAAATCATAATTCCCAAAAATTAAGACCATAAAAAAAAAATCCATAAAAAAAAATAAAAATCTATAAAAATACCCTGTATGCCCTGTGTCTATGGTCACAAATACTGCAGCAACAAAAGAGAATCCAAAGAGGAAAAAAAGAGAGAGAAGAGAGAAAAGGGGGAAAGCAGAGGAAAAAATGGGGTGATAGAAAATATTTCTTAAAGTAAAAAAAAACAAACGCTAAAAAAACACAAAAAAGTTAGAAAAAACCCCCATAAAAAAATACAAAAAACCAATACCAAAAAAGCATCGAACATCCTGTATTGGTGGTCAGTGGTACTGCAGCAACACAAGAGAATACAAAGAGGATAAAAAAAACAGAGAGAAAGCGGGGAAGACTGACCGACACAAGCCTGGAAAACCAGTTGCGAGTAGCAACATCATCAATACCAGCTAACATCACACTCCTCGCCAAAAAGAAGCAGTTCCAGCCTTCACATTGGGGGTGAGTTAATTACATTTTTGATCAAATATAGCAGGATAATTTTAAGTTGATAATTTTGTATGGCCCTAGAATGATTTTATAAATATCCAAATGGCCCTTGGCAGAAAAAAAGGTTCCCCATCCCTGCTTTAACAGACCAAGTACACAAGGATGAGAAAACAGACATTAGGCAAGGTATGCAGGTTATAAAAACTGGTAAAAAGGACAAAGATCATTAACATAAAAACAGGCAAAGAACCTTAGAGAACAAGGGGATACAGACAAGCGGAGGCAGATAGCAGGAACACGGCGCAGAGACCAGCTAGCTGTTAGTAGGAGGGAGGAAAAGGGGGGGATATATGGGAAGACCAATGGAATATATTCAAATAGTAGATTTGTTTAAAAAATAAAAATATTTTTTAATAAAATAAAAAAACAATGAAAAAAATGTTAAAAAAAACAACAGAATAAGTTTAAAAACAGATGCATCTCCCAGGAGGTAAGTTTTTAAACTTATTCTGTTGTTAAGGTGTCGGCCCCGACATGAAAGGCCTGATCCAGATCTACGCCCGATGTACTAACTACGTTAGTAGTCCCCCAGCGTTACTACGCTGCAGTTAGTGCAGGTAGGTGGGGGTCCCAGAGTACTAACACTCGCTTACGTCGGCTGAAGTTAGGGTAGCCTTTAGCTGACATAAGCGAGTGTTAATACGGTAGGACAAGGGGGAGTGTTGGGGGTGTGCAACGATGTCACCGCTCAGTGTAACATTGTAGGTCTGGATCAGACCCGAAGAGACTGCTGATGCGCAGTGTTTCTCATGCCGGGGCTTAATTCTTCCTAAGTCCAAGAAGAGAGCCTCTGCGCATGAGCAGACCTTCGACGGGCCTTCATTCAGAAGAAGACATCCTGCGATGACTACAAAAGCTCGTATGTCATCTTTGGACAGCCAGCGGAGGGAAAACAGAGGCATCCCGGGTGATTCTGTTAAGAATAAGGAATGTAAATTGGCTCTTTTTGCGGATGACCTCCTAGCATATATCTCTCGCCCACTGACTTCTGCTCCATCCGTTATGCAAGAATTTAAACGATTCGGACGCCTATCAGATGTTAAAGTCAATTGGAGCAAACCAATGCTCTTCAAATAAATCTTCCCCTGACAATTAAACAAACCCTGGCACCATCCTTCCCCATACAATGGAGCGAACATCACATACGCTATCTAGGGGTCAATATAACGGCAGACCTTGATTTATTATTTACAAACTTTTCCCCTATACGCCTCAAAATTAAATCTGACTTAACTTCCTGGTCTGCTAAAGAATTCTCGTGGCTAGGCAGGATTAATATTTTAAAAATGAATGTCCTACCCAAGTTATTATACTTACTACAAACCCCCCCATCCATATCCCGGCCCGTTTGTTCCTAGAGTTTCAGGGTCTGTGCTGCAGCTTCCTTTGGAGAAATAAGAGACCTCGTTGTAGTTTAAATACCATGTATGCCTTTAAAGATAGTGGAGGGCTGCAACTACCAAACTTGCGCACCTATTATGACCCTGTCCATTTAATCCGCATTGTTGATTGGACCAGACAAAACATTGCTAAGCAGTAGGTCGAGGTGGAGAATCTCAGCTCCCATATTCCATTACATCTTGCTCCTTGGCTCCCTCACACCCCTCCTCCACCTCACCCAACGATTGGCCCTACATTAATAGTCTGGAAGAAAATAATTAAATAGATGCGGTGGATGAATTACCCCTTTCCTCTTTGGACCGTATTCAGACTTCCATTTTCACGGCAACTCCCGTGTGTATTTTTAGTTACGCATCAACTGCGCATGCGTATTAACTTTTTGTATTTAGTTGACGTAGACTATTCGACCGGAAGTGCCTTATGATATATGATAGGCATGTGTGTACATACGTCCGGATATGCAACGCAAATATACGCACGGGAGAATTTAAGTGAAAATGGGTGGGGCGATGCATTTAAATGAAGGAAAGTGGGCGCGATTATCATGACACGCATGCACAGAGAACACATACGCAGGGGAAGGCACATGGAAAGATAGAGGTGGTCTATGGTGGTGTAAGTCAACTTGAGCACGGATTAGCAAGGGGAGTGACTGGGGTTTTGGTGGGTGTTCCATGCTATGTGCCTGCGTATATTTGCAGTTGCGTTTCAAAACGGAAGTCTGAATACAGTCCTTTCTCCCTTTACCTATAACCCTCACTTTCCTCCTGGCAACTCTCCTCCTTACCTTAAGCCTTGGTCTGAAGCAGGACTTTATTGGGTGGGCCAGCTGGTGGGATCGGGGGGTTTCCTGCCTTTTCAGAGTTTTGTGGACCAATATGGCTTCTCTAACAGGGAGCACTGGACCTACCTTCAGCTTCGTCACTTTATTCAAACGGCTCCTCGTGCTGCGGCGTTCTCCCAAGCGGAATCTCAATTGAGTCTCTTTGCACCCAACCTGCTCCCCCAACACATATAGTTTCCACTTTATATACCGTATTTCACCATGTATAAGACACACCTTTTAGACAAAAAATGGGTCTAAAAATCGGGTGCGTCTTATACAAGGGATGCAACATTGAACTTACCTTTGCTGTCCCTTCAGCGGTCCCTCCGGCGGTGTCAGGCTCTCTCCCCTGCAGCTGTGACTCTGGCTGTCTCCCTCACGTTGCGTGCTGCACAAAGACGTTGCGTGATCTAAGGTCACCTCAATGTCAATGTGCAACGCGCACTGCGAGGGAGACAGCCAGAGTCACAGCTGTGGGGGAGAGAGTCTGATTGGGAAACAATTCATAAGAAAATACATTGCTCTTCTTATAGCCTCTCTCCCGCTGCTATATGGTCCCAGCTTGACTACAAAATTTTTTCCCTAATACCTCTAATATGTGCTGGAGATGTGGGTTATCAAGCGGAACTTTTTTACATATATGGTGGGATTGTACTCTCTTAAAGCCCTTCTGGTAACGTGTCATGGATACAGCTAGACACTTGGTGGAAGACGAGATATCTAGAGACCCGGAGTTTTGGCTTCTTGCATTAGACTCTTCATCAATCTCCTCTTACAAGAATTCCCTTATACGTCATTTACCAATGCGACAATCGCAGTAATTCCTGTCCATTGCAAATCCCCCCCCCTCCATGAAGGAATGGGTGGACAGAGTAGATATCTATTATAATATGGATGACATTGCCTTAGCAGCCACCAATTAATTCCAACAGTTCACTGCTATTTGGTTTACCTGGACAGAGTTCAAATTGTCCCCTGAATTCTAAATACTCCTGCATTCCTATACCATACTCCTCATAGGTAAAAAAAAAAATACCCTACCACTTGCCTTATCTATCTAAAATAGACACACTTAAGGACAGGAATCCATATTGAAATCCTATTGTTTTTTTTGTTTTTTTTTAGTTCTTAAGTGACTAATATATCCAAACTAGGAGCTGATTCGCGCCCTATAAACATATTATAAGCAAACTTGGATCCCCCACCCCCCTCTATCCCCCATTCTCCTTGGTATATCTTCTGCATAACCAGTTTTCTATTCTTCAGAGGGTCTGACATCATTTACACCTCCATCTTGATTATACACTTCATTCCCAGTGGTATATAGTTCAATATCACCTTTGTACATGAGTGTTTTGTATTGTGCATGATCCAATGATGTCATGACGATGTTTGTTTACAAATGCTTTACTGAAAATAAAAGAATTTAATAAACATTGCAGACGGTTATATACCAAGGCAGGAATATCCAGGCATCACTGGTTTATGAATCTGCCTATCACTGTAACATTACTTACATTACTGCTGCGTATCAAATCAGGTAATGGACATAAGTACAATACAGGCCAGTCCATTTTAAGACTACTTTAGAGAAGAAAAAACAGACATTATACTTGATAATGTAGTTTCCTCGACACCTTCCTGGCAGCATACACAAGTGGGTATTTCCTCCCTGATATAGGAGCCAGACAGGAAAAGAAGACACCCCCGGATGTATATAAAGGCTCCACCTCCAAAACCAGGTGTCTTCCCATTTCTCTCAGCTAAAAAACATAATCGAAAAACATTAATAGGGTTGGAAAATATAAATATGCTGCCAGGAGGAGTCAAGGAAACTACATTATCAGATATAATGTCTGTTTTCCTCATCCTCCCCTGGCAGCATACACAAGTGGGTTCATGCCAAAGCCAATAATAATGGGATAATATAACCACTAACCTTACAAGAGTTTTTTTTAATTTATGTTTCTATGTTCAGAATTTTTCTGCCGAAGCTTGCATCTGCTGCGGCTATCAGATTCAACCTGCAATGCTTTGAAAAAGTATGGAGTGAAGTCCATCCAGCTGCTTTGCAAAGTTCTTCTATTGTCACCGACTCTCTTTGTGCCCATGTTGTAGCCATGGCTTTTGTAGAGTGTGCCTTAATACCTAAAGGTACTTCCAATTTATTATACTTATATGCTTCCTGGATACATTACTTTATCTACCTTGTGATAGAAGACTTTGTAGCTGATTGACCTTTGTTTCTTCTAAATAGTTAATGCCCGAACTACATATAAGGTGTGAATCTTCTCTTCATTCTCTCCCTTTGGATCTACATAAAAAGAACGCTACTTCTTGATTTAAATGTGCAGCCGAAACCACTTTAGGCAGGAAAATTCGTTCTCGGAACTACTTTGTCACTATGGAAACACGTATAGGGCTCTTCTGACCAAAAAGCTTGGATCTCTGACACTCTTCTGGCCGAAGTGATGGCTACTAAAAAACCACTTTCCACGTTAAAAATTTCAAGTTAACATCTTGTAGAGGTTCAAATCTTTCACTTGACAAAATATCTAAAACTAGATTTGCTAGATTTGAATTCCACATTGGCAGAGGCCTTCTTATGCCTGGTCTAATTCTATTAGCTGCTTGAATAAACTGCTTTATATATTTATTCTCTGCTAGATCCAAATTGAACATTGCTACTTAACGCTGAAATGTGAACTTTCAAAGTACTTAGGGCTAAGCCCCTGTCCAAACCTCCTTGCAGAAAATCTACAACTTTACTAAGTGTAAAGGTTTTAGGCTCATGCCCATAAATTTTACACCAAAATGTTCCAAATTCTATAATAAATTTTCATTGTAACAGGCTTACAAGCTTTCATAAGAGTATTGATTACTTTTAATAAAAGACCTTGTCCTTTCAGATTGGAGACCTCAGTAGCCATGCCGTCAACTAAAGAGATTCCGGACACAGATGGCATAACTTGTCCTGGTGCAACAGGTTCTCTGAAATAGGTAGTATCCATGGTTTATCTATTGCCAGGTGTAACAACTGGGAGAACCATGCCCTGTGAGGCCAAAAGGGCAAGACTGCAATTACTGTAGTATAACCTCTGATGATTTTGTTCAAGGTCAGATGCATTTGTGGAACTGGAGGGAACATGTATACCAATTGGAAGTTCCAATTTTTTTCCAACGCATCCACTGCCATTGATCTGCTGTCCCGGAATTTGGGAAAAAATGTCTTCATTTTGCAATTTTGCAATTTTTCGCCATCAGATCCACTTCGGGTTTCCCCCATTTCCTTACTAGCTGAAAATAACCCTCCTGGTTTAATTCCCACTCCTCTGGTAGTATTGTGGATCTGCTCAATGCGTCCTCTGTGACGTTTTCTTGCCCCGCTATGTAGGCTACAGAAAGATCCTCCAGTTCCAGTTCTGCCCATGTCAGTAATGGCCTTGCTTTTTTCATTAATGTCTTGCTTTTTGTGCCCCCTTGGTGGGTTATGTAGGCCACTACTGTCTTGTTGTCGGAGAACAACTTTACCACTTTTCCTTGTAACTGTGGACCGTGTCCA
>WWET01000849.1:185014-198908 GCA_011038615.1 Limnodynastes dumerilii
AAAAAAAGAATATATAATGTCTATAATTATCTACCAGCAGAGGGCAGTATTTAACTAAGTTTGAAGTCTACTAAGAAAAGAAACTTTGTAAAGACTACTCTAGTAAAGAATGTAGTATTTCATATTGTGTTATTTTCAGGAAAGAGAAAGATCACAAATGACAATGGATAATAATAATAATAATAATAATAATAATAATAATAATAATAACAAATAATCACCTATCATTTTAGGAACAGGTATCCATTTGGCAGTAATAAAAGATCACTAAAAATGAAGTTTATTTTTAGTACAAAGAATAACAAGTTCAGGTTCAGGACAGTATGTACGTAATTAAAGCGAATGGTTATATCTTCTGTTTAGGAAGGGTTTTGATCAAACTGTTCTGGTTTTGTGACAATGCTGCAGCAAGTTCAGATGTTCCACTGAAGGCATTAGTGACGACATTGGCCATGAAACATTATATTCCCCAGCACGCTTGATGCTCTGAGGACATAAGCATTTGGCAAACACATGGACAAGTGTTATAAATACAGGGTAGAAACTAACCTGCAGTGGTGTAAAGAGAGAGAGAGAGAGAGAGAGAGAGAGAGAGAGATTATTTGGTATTTAACACTAGTCTCTTTTCGTTAATCAATGTCTAGACAAGTGGTGATCATGCTCACAGGAGCAGAATACTCGCCAGGAAAGGAGCTTAGGACAACAACACAGCCCATTGGGGATAGCTGGCCACATAGGACTGGATCTAGACCTCCATTAATGCTGTGCTTGGAGCTCCAAGCATGGCTTCAGCAAAGATCCAAAGACAGATCCCCACTGTATCATTAATCCTGTGAGGGCAAGCGGAGGCCATTCCCCTCACTCTCACCCATGCTTGTATGGGAGTTATGAGGACCAGACCCTACCTTACTATTTCTGCAAATGGGTAGAAAAGACAAGTAAAGCGCTAGGATATGTACATGTTAATTATATACCTGATATACGTATCAAGTGGCTAATGTGTGTAGTCAATATTTAAACCTCAACAATAAAGAACATCAATCATAAAAACATCAATAAAAGACAAATATGCATGAGAATACTGACTATTTAAGTAGCGGCATGCAGGGAAGGTAGTCCTTTATGAGGTTGAGGAAGAATGAGGAGATGACACGTTGGAGTTTTAATCCAGGCGACACTCAAAATAAAAGAAACATTAATTAATTGATATGATTCAAACAGATATAGGGGTACTGAATTAAATCCTTAATGAAAAGGACATAAAGAAAAAACCCCTTATCCAAGATTAAGTGGTAGAATAAATGCTGTAGCCCAATTTAAATGAAACAAGGTGAGAGTTACTCTGCTTGAAACAATTTTACTAGGGACATAAAATATAAAACCACAAATCAACATATATTAAATAAAAAACATATAAAACATTGGCACAGGTCAGGAGGAACTTCTCATACCCTAGTGAGCTGGAAAGGTTTGTGATATTGTAAGTCAATAGCCCGTAGGGACGTCTCCACCACGGGTCTCTGGAACAAACAGTCACACACGCGGTCAGTCACAGCAGCGGGAAAGGAGTGTGGACATCAAACCGATGCGCTGGATGGAATACTGTGATCTCACTGGAACTGAAGTCTTCACTGTGAACACCTGACACCTGCAATCACTTGACGCGTTTCGGAAGAGATTCCTTTTTCAAACGTCCTTACTATTTCTGCACCATGGAGAGTATGTATGGACTGAAAAATACTTACTGTACAATTTGCATTCCTCCCATCTTCCACATAGCAAAAGGCTTCTGCTGTCTGCCCCATCCTTTCCCTGCTTCACCATCACAATTAGCACCAGGATAATATTCAGTAATGGATAATAACTGATTGGATAATGCCTCCTTGTAGTAAGTCTGGACCCAGGCCCTAAATATTAATAAACACTAAAGTAACAAAGACCTGAATTGTCAGAAACTAGCACCAATATTAGCTCATCTTTATTTTTCTAATGAATAGAGCCCCAAGTATGGCAGCTCTGGTTCCAGTGGTATCAGAGACCTCACTACTAAGGGAAGAGATCCTGTACTGCAGGGGTGAGACTTTGACTGGAGGAAGAGTATGGGCTAGGAAGAGATTATACCCTGAGTTACATAGTAAGCCTTGCACCTATTATTCCATTGTTATTAACTCAGGATACACCCTATTTTATACCCCATTGTTACTGCGCAATGTTATAACCTCTTTTCATTACGCTGATGCCGGCCTGTCCCCCGTTCCCCGAGTAGCCCTGCTATGAGGCATAGTAGAGAACTACAGATACATACACTTTCTCACTGGTGGGATTCTATTAGCTGTAGGAGTGGCCCCATCTCCTTTCCTCTGAGAGATTGCTCTTATATTCTAGGTCCTATCCTCCTGGGGGCTAAAACCCTAATTGGATAACTGGACTAACTGGACAACTGGAAGTCTCCTCCATAAATAAGTTAATTGCTAAGGTCTCTTTCCGCTATACTATAGATACAATGGATGTTCCATACACATCAAAGGCCACCTCTCCCTTGATGCTTTGGTTTAAATGAGAAGAATTTATCTCTGGAAACCCAGAAAACGACTCAGTTTGCTCTTCCATTGGTAATGAAACTTCACAGAGTTAGGGTTCTGAAGTCGTGGATTAAAGAAACTCAGTAGTTCTGGGCACCTCTCTTCTCTGATGTCATCAGGATTCACCTCCCTTCCTTTACCCCACTCCGGTCCCTTCTCCCCCTTTTTTTTTTCATTTTTTCCCTTTTTCCATGACTACTAAGTTTTAACACCCACTCTGGACCTGTTTATTAACCATTAGGTTATTGTACTACTTGGTTTATTAGAGAAATGTTGTGATGTAATAATAATTGTTGTTTCTGTACACACCTGGTACGTTTAACAATGTTGTTTTTTAATTTACACTGTATATTGTGTTTATTATGTTTATATTGTGTTTACTAAAAAAATAAACATTGAACTTTGTAGTCGTACAGACAAAATTTGCTATTTTTTGCACACAAAAAGCTAGAAATATCTTATTTTTATGCTTCATTTCTTCTCCCTCTTTTTGCTTTTTGTATCTCCTAAATTTTGGGGAAAACTCAATAAAAAAATTAAATGATAAAAAAAAATCCTTTTTTTTTTTATTTTACTTTTATTGTTTGTGTTAAAATATTCTTTTTTTCACAAAAAAAAGATGGACACACACACACACACACACACACACACACACACACACGTATACCTGTATAAATGAACATTCATTTTTATAATGTATATGAGTTATTAGGTATGCATAAACAGGTTTTTAAAATGCATTTAGCTACCTGTATACGTGGCAAAGGTGGCAGACATGCAGATTAGGTCTCCTAAAAGACTTTTCTATTGAATGCTTTTTAATCTTTTTGTTTTGGTATATATATTTTTATACAGTAGAATTACTTTTACATTACTACACTATGGCTTGATTGTTTTTCTATACATCGTAAATTCGGGACTAAAGTGCTGTCCAAAGGGTGTTATTCTACAGGTGCATTTAAAGGCCATATCTGGTACAAAACTCATTCACTACAATAAGTTATGATATTCATTCTAATTACCTTATTTATACTGATTTATTGTATCAGGCCTCCATTGTTCACAGTGGATTGGATCCAGCCTTATTAGCATATTCTGTACGTTTAGAATTAGCAATCCTAACTTTCACTTTCCACATGTAAGAGAACAGTGCACTCTCCCTGCAATCCTACGTATAAAAAGGGATTTACGTGACCTGCACCCTGACTTAAGTATTGTGTACACAACACTGTGCATGCAGGATACTGAATCATATGTTAGGGCTGAGTCAAACCCTTACTGTACGATTACGACACCTATTCCGACTCACCGTGAGAATTCAGCATCAGACAGCTACGCTCCAATGCAGAATGTGCACTACAAAAAGATAGACGACTATCGTTATTTATTCGGTCCAGTTTTACTATTTGTATACACAAGGTATACATAAGATGTATATGTGCCCTTCTCAGAACAACACATAAATGATGGATGTGCAAATCCGCTTGGACAGAAAAAAAACAACAACAAAAAACCACAGGTCTATATAAGCCCAAGAGTAGTGTATATGCACGACAGAAAAGGTTTAGTGATATGGGGCCTGATCCAGAGCAACGCTCGCAAGCGAGCGTACGCTCATCGTATGCGAATTTTCGGCAAAAAATTCGCAATGCGCATGCCCAGTATGACAGGTTCCGGTCGCCCGAGCGTCATGAGCGAATAGCGGGCGTATCGTTAGCGTATTTTTCGCTCGCTGGGCGTATTTTTTTTACGATGGTCGGCCGGGCGCCCGTTTTACTACAGGGAGGCGGGGATAGCCATTTAAATTGTACAGTATGGGCGTGCTAAGCGTATTTTCGCAGCGTATTTTCTGCGAATTTTCGTACGGCCGACGGTCGTACCCAGTGTAGGGTATAGCCGCCGTAAGCAGGGACTTTACTATGGGAGTGCTAGGGGCGTGTAGGTTGATACGACGAGCGTACGTTCGCATTCGCCCGTCGTGCGAATTTTCGTAGCGCTGGATCAGGCCCATGGTCTCAGTCATATATGGTTAAATCTTTAAACTTTTAAACAAATACGGCCAGATCCAGACCCCCGCAAGCTATACGTACGTGCGTGGGTCTGAAATTATGCAGGGTAAAGGGGAGTGCACTCCCCCATCACTCCCCTCTAGTGGTAGTAGTTCTGGACACTTGCGTGCTGACAACCCTACCTTAACTCTTGTGCATTGATCAGCATCCGTATTTCCGCGTACCTGGCCTTCCATTCCCCAACTCTTCATTTAAATGCATATACCGGCCTCCATGGCGGGGATATTGTAGGTGTAAATGAAGGGTCAACCTGCAAATGTATCAAACTAAGTTCTGTACAACAGCAGGTACGCTAAAGTAACAACTAACGTGTGCATGCACCAATGTTACTTGTCAGGGGACTTACGGAAATTACGTGTGTAAGTCCCCTAACGTTATTATTTCTGGATCTGGTCAATGCAGAGGGGGTGGATGCTCAGTTGATTATTGGATAATAGTCGCTGTGGGATAAACAGGTTACTCTGAGAAATAGGTGTTCCTATGGGCTTGCAGAGTTAGGGAGTGTCAGCTTCTACATTATTAGGGTGCATTGAAAGGTGTATTAATAAATTTCTACTCTTCTATATTTACCTCAAGGCGCTTCCTTCTTTTTCCTATCTAACCATTAGAATCAGGTTGCTGTGAAAAGAGGAGTCTGTTCCGTGGAAGAGAAAATCAGATCTTCCATGGACACATAAAAAGTGAATTAGCTGGAACCAGTCAGAGATGGATGCTGGCATATTGGACTTCCATTGCCATGATATCAGGGACTTTGCAGGTGTTTGAGGAGAGACTTATGATTGCAGGATATGGGCAATTGGTTATGCAATGTTTGAGTAGGACTACCAGATATGGAGGAAAGTTCCTTCTTCCTTTTCCTCCAGCAGGAGGCAGAAATGGTGGTAAGACAGGCACTCTATACCACCTAAACATTATTTTATACCCTGTCTCAATGACCGCACTGCTGGGAGAACATGCTTAGGTGCTCTGTTCTTTTTTGTATTTTTCTCTCCTTTATATCCCCACTAAATTTTTCAGCCACATATTTGTAGCAGCACGTATATTCTGAGTCTTGTGGCCATATTCTTTGGATTTTTTGGATACTGACATTTGATATTTTACTGACACTGGTTTGGCGCTTCTTTCCATTCTCTTAATCAATATTTTATATCTTGAAATACAGGGCCTGATTCAATTAGAATCGCGGCCCGTGAGAGATGGTAAAATGTTCGCGGTGCGCAGTTTCCCGTCTATTATGGTACCCAATTTTTATACGCATCTCTATGAGGCACGGATAAAAATCAAAATTTCCACAATTACCTTTGCACTGCAAAACACGCGGCTGCGAGGCTAATTAAGTCAGACCCACAGAATGACCGCTAGAAATGTCAAGTCAGCACACACACGCCCGCTCACACACATATACATTTGCAGCACCCTTAATATGCTGATAAAACTGGATAAAAATACCAAAAATTGTGTTACACACGTCTATGTTTTATTCAGGAAGGTTTTGCCTCTATTAGATTATTGATGATGTAATTACAGTGATCAAAATAATATAGTTAAAATAGTCACCAATATTGTAATAGCCTTTAACAGTATTGGTGGCTATTTTTATTACATAGTTTTTTCCCCTTTATAGTTATTATACAATTGATAGAGTAAGCTGCCATAAAGCCCGCACGACAGAGGGGAGTGACAGGGGGTGTGCACTCCCCTCTGTCTCGCGTAATTTCAGACCCCCGCGCGCACGCAAAGCACGCGGGGGTCTGGATCCGGTCCATGGTTTGTAAGTTGTGTAATACAATTCACAGATATTTCCTACAGATTTTGGACTCGATTCACAACCCCGTACTACGTAATAACTATTTTACGCAATCTACGTATCGTTTCGTTACATGGATTGTGTATATGCGGGCTTTAAAGATTGCATATAGGCAATCTACGTAACGAAAAGATACGTAGATCGAGTAAAATAGTTACTACGCATGCGTGGTAGATAGTATCTGCAAATTATGGACGTATGTGTATCAAGTACGGTGTTGTGAATCAGGTCCTTTGTCTGGATAATAAAATGTTAGGGTGGGTATGAGGTAAGAGGTAGTCAAATTTTATTTTATGTCACATAGTAATTATACAATATATAATCATTTTATTCAGATTTTGTCAGTATATTAATCTAAAAAATCCGGATCCAGCGTAATGGAACGCTTTCCAATGGTGGAGGGGGGATATCTGCCGGACCCAGCATAATGGAACGCTTTCCAATGGCGGAGGGGAGGATATCTGCCGGATCCAGCATAATGGAATGCTTTCCAATGGCGGAGGGGAGGATATCTGAAGGATCCAGCATAATGGAACGCTTTCCAATGGCGGAGGGGGGATATCTGCCGGATCCAGTATAATGGAACGCTTTCCAATGGCAGAGGGGGGATATCTGAAGGATTCAGCATAATAGAACGCTTTCCAATGGTGGAGGGCGGATATCTGCCGGATCCAGCACAATGAAATGCTTTCCAATGGCAGAGGGGAAATATCTGCCGGATCCAGCATAATGGAACGCTTTCCAATGGTGGAGGGGGGATATCTGCCGGATCCAGCATAATGGAACGCTTTCCAATGGTGGAGGGCGGATATCTGCCGGATCCAGCATAATGGAACGCTTTCCAATGGCAGAGGGGGGATATCTGCCGGATCCAGCATAATGGAACGCTTTCCAATGGTGGAGGGGGGATATCTGCCAGATCCAGCATATTGGAACGCTTTCCAATGGTGGAGGGGGGATATCTGCCGGATTCAGCATAATGGAACGCTTTCCAATGGTGGAGGGGGGATATCTTCCGAATCCAGCATAATGGAACGCTTTCCAATGGTGGGGTTTAATTTGTCCCAACTCTGAATGTTATATATAACTTGCATTTACAGCACTCAACATCTCGAATGCTGGAGCTTCCATGTGCACATACTCCCTGAATGTGTCCAATTCAGATCAGCAATTGTGTTAAAATACCTGCCCACACTCATATGGATATATTTTGGTTACAGTACTGACTAGAAACTCATAATGGCCCAGATCCAGAGCTACGTCCGCTAGTGTATTTACGCTAGCTGGAGACGTAAAATCGCTATTTTGTATGTACTGCACATGCGCGCGGCAGATGTTACGACCTGTAACTGAACGTACATACCAGCCTGGTATCGAGGGCGTAACTACGAACAAAGGGGCGTGCCAGCCATACGACACCCGCAATTATGCTTCGTAGTCGGGGTGAGGCATTTAAATCATACAGTATGGGCGTGCTTAGGTGCGTAAGTACGTGCAACCAATATGGCCGACAGGAGTTACGCTCTGAAAAGTTAGGGTAGGGTTTGGAAAGTGTAAAACAGCAAAAGTACGTACGCCCAAGGGGAGTGCCAAGGGGAGTGCATAGTAATTACAATAGCATAAATACACTACGCGTTGTAACAGAAAGGGAACGTAGGTCTGGATCTACTCCAATGTACCTGCCAAGATAATATGGTAAGTTAGAAAAATCATTATTCACCCCAGTGGAACTATCCTATCAATCTTTGCTTGTGCACCTAGGCTTTCCTGGGAGACTGTCACTATCAGCATGCACGTGACTGATTCTGGACTTGTGGAGCTATTGCTAATAAGGCTGACTGTAAGACATCCAAACAAGAGGTATTTATGCTAAAGGCCTCTCTTTTATAGTGTGACCAGAGATACTGGGAATAACCTGGTGCTGTGTGGCAAAACTTCAGTGTGGCACCATTTTTTTGTCTTATCTCTAATGGTAACTGTGAAGACACCTGGCTTGGGTCCTCATGTTGGTACTCTAATCACTGAACCTGACTTTGGGATCTTTAGTTTGATATTTCTTTTTAAGCATATGCAGATTAGTTGGACTGCTATGGTTGTGCGATGTTATCTGAATTGACAATCGTCTGATGAAAGAATTACCTGTACTGGAAGATTAACTACTTCCATCATGATAGATGTAAACATGCTGACAGTTAAATTATTTCTTGATTACATACACAACATATTTTAAGGCAACAGCGATTTTAATAGTGTATTTGGAGTTGCATTATCTGAAGATTTTAACATTGACATTGTAACTTTAGATCATTCTAGTTTTAAATTGTGTAAATATTATTAGAATATGAAAATTGTATAATTTGCGTCTTTGCTAACAGACAGTAGAATTATATCTGGGCGTTGTCAAATGTCTGCTTTTTTTTTTTTACAAATACATAAAATTAAATAGTGCTGACAGCCTTTGGTGAAACTTATTTTACCAACAAATTCTGTTAAAGTACACCTCAATCTAAAACGTAAATGCAATCTTTGGCAGGCTGCACTGAGTTATGCTACAGTACATAGTTTACACTTGAGGTCTGGCATTCACCTGATCTCCAGTATCCTCAAGAGCTCCAGCATTCCAGCGCTTTACTCCAGACTTGTTTAAGCAAACAGACATGAAAGGACAAGTGAAGCAATAACAACACCATAGTCTGTTGTAAACAAGCAGGATGTAGTTTGTAGACTATGTGCATCACTGAGCCACTGGAGCCCTCATGGTACACACCAGATGTTCTTCTGTTTATTATTATTATTTATTAACAGGTTTTTATTTAGCTCCAGCATATTACGTAGTGCTTAAAAATTTTAAACAATCATTATAAAATAAAACTGGGTATTAACTAACAGACTGGGTGGGTAAGAGGGCACTGCTGCTAAGTTTGCAATGTAAAGGATATTGGGGCCGATCCTCGCTTACGGACAACAAAAGGGAATTACGTACAGCTCGTACATATTTCCCCTGTTTTGAAGGTTGTGCGCATAGAGGGTCTGCCCCCCCTTTACAAATGTCGTATCTCCGCCGTCAAGGCGGAGATAGACATGCTAATGAGGGGACGGGGCGGGGAAACCCCCGTTACAATCAGGTATCAGAGATTTGATACAGGAGAAGTGCTATATATAACACAATTCTCGATCCAGGTTGTATGGAATCCAGGTGTCTCACAGCAGAGTTAGTAGCAAGACTAAAGGTAATTTGAGACTGAAAAGAGAAAGGGCCAAATCCAGACCCCGAAACGCTTTACGTGCGTCCGGGGGTCTGAAGTTACGCAACGAATGACCGCTGATCCACAGCAGTGTGGGAGCCCCCTCCCACACTTTACACTTTGCATGCTTCCCCCGCCCACTTTAGCATGCGGAAGGGAAGCACAGCCCATTTCCTATGAAATAGGCTTGTACGGAACAAAGCTCTGTACAATTGTAACCCTATCGTAACCCTAGTGTAACATCTGGAGGGCGCACCTTGCGTGCTTAAGTTACCCGACGTTATCAGGTCTGAATCTGGTCCCCTATGTAGATCTGAGAGAACGAGCTGGAATATTTTTCGAGAAAAATAAGCATATGTATATGGGTGCAGTCTTGTTGATGGCTTTGTAGTTAAGAGTATTTCTGTAATTGATTCAGGAAAATACAGAATCAATAGAGACAGACAAAGTGGACCAGCTCTAGAAGAACATTAAGGAAAATTACTCTAGCTTTTGCATGCAATATAGACTGTAGGGTGGTAATTTTAAAATGGGGGAGTAAAATAAGGGGAACATTGCAATAATTAATATGGGGGTTGATTATTGCATGATTTAGAGTTTTTGCAGTTTTTTGTGTGTGATATTATGAAAATGATTTTGAAGTGTAACAGTATTTAGATATAGATAATATCTTGGGCTCAAAGGACAGTTCAAAGCCAAGGATAACATCTAAGAAGCCAGATTGGAAGGTAGGGATTATTTTACTATTGTCAACAGAAATTGAGACACTGGATGGGTAACTTCTGTTGGCAGTGGGAAATATTATGGCTCTTTTTAAGTTTAAGTTTAAGATGACAGGAGGATATCCAAGATCAGGAATTCATTTAGTTACACAGGCCAAGATAATTGGTAAGAGATCAGGAGTGGATAGATAAATTTGTGAATCTGCATAGAGATGATACTGAAACACACAATTGACTTTATTAAATGTTGAAAGGAAATGGTAAAAATAGAGATAAGCAATGGAACTAAGACTGAGCTAATTGAAGATAAAGGAAGAGCTGGAGATGTGAATCCACAGAAGTGAACACCAATACAATAATTTAGGTAAAATGTAAACCATGTAGAATGTGAATCAAAGTGCAGTATCCTGAATACTTAGGGACCATTGGCGTATCTAGAATGGGTACAGGGTGTGAACAGGAGGCCCCGTGGCACACACTCTGCACCAAAATCTATAAATGCACAATAAGTATGCATATAAGCCAGAAATGTTTTCTATGTGCGGGGGTGGGGTATTGCGGGGAAGGGGTGTGCGCAGGTGTGTGTGTGTTAAGGCCTTAGTGGATGGGGGGAGGGGGGCCTGTGTACAAATCCTGCACAAGGTCCCCTTCACTTCTTAAAATGCCTCTGCTAGGGATGTAACATTTGTATGAGAAGAGAGTGGTCAACACTGTCAAAAGCAACAAAAAGATCCAGGAGAACTATAGTGCAGTGACCTTTACACATAGCAGTGATTAGAGCTTTAATCACCTTATTGAATGTAGTTTTGGTGGCTTTTTGGGAACAAAACCTTGAAGAAAGTGGATCTAAAAGATTGTATAGCTCTTTAGAAGCATTGAGGAACATCTAAGCTGAGAATTTGGTCGATAATATCAAAAAGAGTTTTGTTTTTTCAAAATTGGAGTGTTTAACGCATGCTTGAATAAAGATGGGAATTTACTATGTTATACAGAGATGTTATAGTGTGATGACCATTTGAGAATATTACAGATAAGCATTTTTGGTAGGAAAAAAGTTGTGTGTTAATTAGAGGAGTGTAGTAGAGCCGATACAGATAGAAGGATGTTAATGTGGAGGGGAAGGGGGTGTTAAGATGTGAAAAGAAATTCTGTGTAAAGAGAAAAACAACAACAGTGTGGTAAGTATTGGCTTTTATGGTGTCAATAATGGATGTTGTTTTTCAGTAACTGTTTCAAAGTAAAAATGTTCCCTCTTTTCACCTCTTGTTTATCTCTTATTAAATTGTCAAATGGTTGAGTGCTCTTACCATCACACATGCTCATAATAGACAATAAACAGATAAACAGACACAAATAAATACTCTGAGACTTATGTTGCAGTTAAAAGGGAGCACAGTTTAATTAATTAGTCTCTAATTAGAATGGAATGACTTTAAGATAATTTGGGATGAAAGGTGGCTACAGAAGCAATGGGGGGCAGGCTCCTATTAACTATGAGGGTGACTATAACCAGGCCTCAGCCAACAGGTCCGACATCCAATTTGAAAGCTGTAAACTGGTGCATAATACCATGACTGCCCAATGCTACAGACCTCCTGTCACAATGTGCCACATTCAATGCTTGACCCCATTACTGCTGCCACACTGTGCCCCATCTGAAAAGCAAGAAGCATGTTAGAAAATAACATCTTAAGGAACCAAAAAAGAGGGAGGGAAAGTCACGGGAACAAAGAGGGGGAACACCCTACTGCTAATATATATCTAGTCTAATTAAACAAGCCTCACCCCCTCCCACCCTTTTATCCACTTAACCCCCAAAGGTCTCTCCGTTCTCCCCTATCCCAGAGCCAGTGACCGTCATGGTGGCGGCGCCAGCCTGCTCCTCTCTCCCTCATGCACTTTCCGCATTATCCCTCCTGAGCCCTCCCTCATCTTCTCTTCCTTTGAGGTCCACTCTATCCGCCTTTTCCGCCCCCTAGACCTCCTTGTTGCTGTCATTTACCAGCCCCCAGGCCCATGTTCACAGTTCTTTGAGAACTTTTGTTGCCTGGCTCACCCACTATCTCTCCTCTGACACCCCTTCTATTATCTTGGGTGACTTCAACATCCCTATAGATAACCCCTCCTACTCCAGCACCTGCTATCTATTTCCCCGTCCTTTGGCCTGACTCAATGGACCACCTCCCCTACCTACATACAGGGCCACTCCCCTGACCTAATCTTTACCCACCGCTGCACTCTGACTGACTTCTCTATCTCTCCTTTTCCTCTCTCTGACCACCACCTCCTCTCCTTCTCCCTCTCCTCTCCTGCCTAAACCCACATGCATTCTCACAAGACAGAACATCAGCACCCTCAACAATCCTGCCTTTTCCTCTTCCCTGGACCACCTCCTCTGCCCCGTTACCTCTCTCTCCTGCTTCCCTCTACAACACCACCCTCTCCTCTGCCCTTGACTCTTCCTGTCCCCCTTCCTCTGTCTCCCTTCGCCACTCTAACCCCCAGCCATGGGACTCTCAGATCATGCGCTTCCTAAAACAATGCTCCTGCACCGCCGAGCGCATCTGGCACAAATCTCGCTCCCTTGCTGACTTCCTCCACTTTAAATTCATCCTTTCCTCTTACTGCTCTGCCCTTACCCAAGCCAAGCAAATTTTCTTCAAATCTCTCATCATCTCCCAAGCATCCAACTTTGTCGCCTCTTCGCCACCTTTAACACTCTCCTCTCTCCTCCAACGCCTTCCATCGTACCCTCTATCTCTGCTTCCAACTTTGCCTCCTACTTCTCATCCAAAATTATCTTTATCAAAAATGACATCTCCTCCACTCTGCTTCCCCCATCTCTCCCCAATTCTCCACTACCCCTTCTATGCAATCATCTTGAGTTTTCTTCTTTCCATCCTACGAAAAGTGATGAAATTCACTCCCTATTAATATTCTCACCACCCTCAACCTACCCTATTCCCTCACACCTTCTCAAACACCTTTCTCCCACTGCCTGCTCCCATCTAGCCCACCTTTTCAACTTTGTCCTCTCATCTGGTATCTTTCCTTCCTCTTTTAAGTATGCTCTTGTCTCTCCCATTCTCAAAAAACCTAATCTGGACCCTACATCCCCCTCCAGCTACCGACCAATAACCCTTTCCCCATCGCCTCAAAACTCCTTAAGCGCTTAGTCTACCAATGTCTTATCAGCTACCTTACTGACATCTCTCTCCTGGTTTCCGGCCCCTCCATTCCACTGAGACTGCCTTTACCAAAGTGACCAATGATCTGTTATCTGCCAAATCCAAGGGCCACTACTCCATCCTCATCCTTCTTGATCTGTCATCTGCTTTTGACACCGTTGACCATCCTCTTATGCTTCAAACCCTCCACTCTTTTGGTCTCACTGACACTGCTCTCTCCTGGTTATCCTTCTATCTCTCTGACCGCACCTTCTCTGTTTCCACCCCTAGCTCATGTTCCC
>WWET01000849.1:200380-215758 GCA_011038615.1 Limnodynastes dumerilii
CGTAAATACTTACGTGTGGGCGTGCCAATTTTACGTGAGTCCAAAATACGTCTGAAATACGTTAAGTAGGCGGGTGTTTGTATTTAAAGTGTACAGTATGGGCGTGCTTAGCTGCGGAAATACGTGTTGGCCATACGTACGTGTGCGGATCACTGCGGTTACGTTGGCAAAAGTTAAGGCGGGGTTTGAAAAGCGTATCTTGACAAAATACGTACATTCAAGGGGTGTGCCTAGGGGAGTGTATAGAAGGTACGCATGCGAAAATACGCTACGCAAGTAAACGTACGGCAAGCGTAGTTCTGGATCTACCCCATTGTATTTAATATATACTATGCTGTCACTCCCTACCCTGTATGTCTGTACTGTATTTTGTTAATAATCAATAAAATCAACTTAAGCCCTATTATTTCAGGTGGTCAAGCCCCAGCATGGCATTTATGCTCACTCGGTCCTAAGTGGCCTTGTTTGTTTTGTAATTTGTATTAAAAGCCATGGATGAGGATTGATGTCACATAATTAACAAACATATGCAATTGATGCAACACATCATTGCATATTTACTGACATTGTAGGTGTCAAATTTTTTGTTTAAATAGCATAGTCCTACTAGCCAATAGGATTAACCACCCAAAAATAGTTTCCATTCAGATTTCATAGTGGTATCTCACTCATGTAGCCTTAATCCGCCAGGTGTTTTAAAATATCTATTGGATCTTTTTGTCTTAAAATTCTGAAGATATTGCAGTGCACAACTAACCCATCTTGTCAATCAAACAACACAATACATAAAAAACTCACAAATGCACAACAACATTGCATAATGTGAAGCAAAGTTCTGGAATCATCATGCATTTGGAGAGCTTCTCTTCAGTTGAAAGTATAAAAACATCAATTGATAGGCTATATTAAAATATTGGAATGACCTAAAGGGGTGTGGCATGTGACTTTGACGTTTAGAGTGCTGACAGTTAACCTGTCTGGACTTAAATACTGTCAGGGTAACAGAGCAGAGAAGTAAGCATAGACAGAGCTTGGGAGAGACAAGTGTCTGCTGTATCATTGGCAAAAGAGTTGTTGTAGGGATCAGAATACAATAGGAGTATAACAAAAGCTAATCATGCTTAAACACAATTCTTTAGACAGATTCTATATTCTTTATACTCGGAGGCAATCTAGGTACTTAAAGTTAATCAGCATTTACCTAACCAAAACTTCTTTCACCATACCATACGTAAATCAACTTAAGTGTGGTAGAGGGCTACCTTACCTTTTTCTGTGTGTATGTATACGTCCGCAATGCTGGACATGTGCAGTATATCCACTCAAAATAATACTTACAGAGATTCTGCACTTACAAACCCTCTAATAAATAAATAAATAACTGGTGCTCTCCTGCTGCCTCCCACCCCCAGTGTTTAACTTCCTTCAGGCCTATTCTATGGCCCTCAGTTGTTCTTATTTTAAAGGTTTGTTCTTACCAAAATAACTAATACACAATTAAATGTACTTAAATAATATACGTCAATACTTAAATTGTTATACAATTTCTTGATCATCGGCAAGTCCTTAGGGTTCTGGACCTCGCAAATTTGTGACTAGAAAAAAAGACATAAATCTATTGGGATTGACTGCTATGTGATAAAAGATAAAAGATAAAAGACAGCACTTGCCTATAGTTATGGACCATACTTAATCCAAGTCTAGATTACTCTTAAAATATAAATAATTAACCCAGTATTTGCATGGGGCATTTCCATATGCAGGATGCAATCTTTATGCATTTCAGTCTGGATCATTATGTTTTTCAGGGCCGGCGGAACACAGTAAGCGGGGTAAGCGAGGAAGTGGGGCGCCAAGTCAGAGGGACGCTCCCCTCCGCCTGCTTTCCCCCTCTGCAGTGGCGTCACAATGGGGGTGCGGACCGCACCGGGTGTAAAGTATTAGTGTTAAGGGTGACAGAGAGAGAAGCTCCGTCACCGGTCCCCTGCCGGAACCTAGACTTAGATGGATGATTGGCAGCACATTGCACAGTGTGCACTGTCAGACTGACAGGGAGGAGGTGCTGCAGAGGAGAGGTAGGTCTAGGACACTGACTCAGTCTCCAAGACCTGCCTTTCCTCTGCAGCACCTTCTCCCTCCCTCATAAATGACGCTGACGTGAACCCAAGGTCATGCCAGCATCATTAATAAGGTAGAAAGCATGCATCGCGGAGGAGTGAGAGGTGAGCCACAACGGTGACCGGAGCAGAGACTGAGGTAAGTTAGTGTGTGTGTAACAAATCAAAACTGTTTGGGGAGCATTCACTAATGAATCAAGACTGTTTGGGGAGGGGGGGCATCATGCACTAATGAATCAAGACTGTTTTGGGAGAGGGCATCATGCAATAATGGGGTAGTTTTTGGGGTATTGAGGTTTTTGGGGTATTTTTTGCAGGGGGGCGCCAGACATGCTAGCACCGGCCCTGATGTTTTTATTACATTTTTGTGCACAAGTAGGGTGTAATGTACGACACCCTACTTATGCACACAAAGAATCGGATTCACACTTGCGTGTGTGATCTGTAGATGCGGATGCACATGTATCCACACCTACTTCTCTGGTCCCCTCCCCCGCCCCCTGTTTTTAGGTGCCTAATAGCACTTACGTGTGCCATAGGCAACCTTAAGTCACTGTGCGGGTTTTCCCTCTTAAGGAGAGAAAATACACACATACAATCCCCAGCCCTCCCTCCCAGCCTAATCTACATCCCTCACTCCACCCACTTTACCTACTTATCCCCGGAGGCTACCATGTCATGCCTCCTTTCACTTAAAAAACTAAGTGCGGTCTTTAAAGAGCACATGTAGTTCATCTATGTGCCTAAGGGCTACGTATCTTGTATAGTCACAATGACTACACATGCCCAGTGGCCAAAATCAGCCACTTACGCACCGAAGAAGCCTATGCTGCTTAGGTGTGAATCCGGTCCAAAGTGCGTAAGTGGGGTGTATGGAGGGGAGGGCGCATGCGTCCTCCAGATGTTATGTGCGACTTTTTATCATCTATCACCTATATAGGATATCCATACAAAGGAGTGATTCTTCCCCTCTGTCTACCAAAGTGGACCGGGGTGAAGATGTTAATTATATAGTAGAGGCTGGTTTAACTACATACGCAAAGATCAGAAATTTGCACGTCAGTGTAAATGCTGCCATGAAGTCCGCACGACATAGGGGAGTGACAGTGGGAGTTCACTCCCCTTTTCCGTGCGGACTTTAACACCTCTGGACGTATGGTGTGCGGGGGTCTGTATCCGATCCATTGTTTTTGTCTTCTATCTACTATAATGCTTTGACTGCTTTATAGAGTATATTACTTTTACAGAGCTAGTCCTATATGTTATTAATATTGACACAGTTCAACTACAGTGGGTGGCATACACTACAGAGATTCACGTTCCTTTGTGACTTTGCAGCAAGGTTGTCCGCTGTCTTCCAATGTTTTCTTGGCACAGTCTCTACATTTTGTCCTAGTTTGTGGCAGGGGTTTGGAAAGTCTGAGAAATCTTTGCGGGTGGCATCTTGCTAATTGCTGGGCTATAAGAAAACCAAAGAATTCAGTCAGTTGTTATATATGTGAGTAGTATACAATACAAAAAGCAGATGTTTATACTTTAATCATTACAACATCTACAGCAAATAGGGGGAAAAGATACTTCAAATTTTTAAGCAAATATTAGATTCTGTCATTTGGTAACATTAAGTGACATCATAGAATAGCTTAAAGGTATTATAGCATTTTCAGCTAATAAAATGTAATTATTAAGCAGTTACATAGGTTACAGAAAGTGTTCTACATTTTTTCCAAATGTCAAAACAGCTTCAGGTCTTTTCAGGTTGAGTTGCGACAATCTGGAATTATAAGTACCCTCAGTGCATTCAAGCTTTATAGAGCCATTTGGTAAACAAATTATCAAGAATTCGAATACACAACCTAATAAATACTCTTCTGAATGCCATTGTCCATTCAAAACGACCTCATTTCAACCTAAAACAAAGTACAACTTGTATAATGGCTGTACAGATACATATTTCTTAAGTATGGCAATGGTTGTATCCAGCATTTAAACCAAGAATGCAATATACAGATTAATTTAAAGTATAACTTCCAAGATTACAAACACTTTTACCTGTACAAAAATCAAAGAAATAAATCAAGTCAAATAAGTTCTGCTTTTAGTTTGTCGTTGCAGGTCTAAGTTTTAATGGGAATACTCTGAACAATTTACTAGACACATTGTACGAAAATATTTTATTGGGCTGTACTATATTAAGTAAGGGTGCATGATGTTTTATATATTTACTTATTTTATTACCCAGATAGAGAAATATGCAGCTGGACCCTGCTGATGTGTTGAGTGAAGGTCTTAAGAGACCTTGGACCATATTCACACCTAAAAAACTGATGCTTCTTAGGTGCGTATTACTCCATATGAAGCCACTGCGAATGCATAGTCATATAGACTATGGAATTTGCGTAGGTGCTTCCGTCCGGATTTTAACTCGTTTTTAAGGTAAGAGGAGGCATGCCTGGGGGTTAGGTCCGTAAAATGGGTGGGGGGGGGGATGTAAATTAGGCTGGGAGGGAGGGCTGGGGAATATACGTACGTATTTTACCTCCTTAAGAAGGAAAATACGCATGGGTAGTTAATGGTGCCTTATGGTACTCGTAAGTGTTGCACTTAAAAACAGGGGTAGGGAAGCAAGGAATTAGTTGCGGGTACATTCATATCTGCACTTACGGATCACACACTTATGTGAATCCGGTCCCTTCACTGTAGTTTTTTGTTTGGTGGCCCAAAGCCATAAGAACCAAAACGTTGCCAATAGTGCCTAGATTTTCACAATCACTGCTCAAATGGAAAGCTGTGGCAAATCCAGGCTAACCAATCAAAATGCATTACCACTTATGAGAAATGTCACCTCCGTAAGAGGGACTGGGTTAAGTTTGCAAGGGCGCCTTTCATCTATCCATTTACAGAATAACTGTTCCCTCTTAAGGCATAAAAATAAATAAACAATAAGGTATACCTATTAAGGTTCCTGTACTTTCTGGATTAGACATATAAGTTAGCCTCCGTCAGTCCAGGTGAGCATTTGTGACTAATACCTGAGAGCAGGTATGGCTGGATAGTGCAACAGCCAATTGCAAATCTATCCCAATCTTTTGCTCAGGGTCTGTACAGACAAAACTAGGAAAAAGTCGGAAACGGCCATTTGCTATCGCTACATGTAAGGAGGGATTAATGTTCATTTGTTTTGTGGGAGGAAAAGACTGTTGTTTATTTAACAGTAAATCAGTAAAATCAATGTTGATGACTATCTCAAAGACTAAAATCCCAACTTGTGACGAATATTTTCCAACCACATAAACTGGATTTTGCAAGTTAAACAGAACTTTTATATATTGCTGGAAACATCTATGATGTCCTCTGTTAAATACATTTACACCTGCCAGATGATCTAGAAATTCTCTGCTAATTGTGTATTCTCCACTGTTAAGTCTCTGCACATTAGTGCCTTCAGCCTGCTCTCAGCAAGGTACAAACCTTGTTGCTTGTGAAAATGAGGAAATTACAGGCTTAATTACTGTCGTTAACACTGAAGTGGAATTTCAGATGCTGCTCTGTTCATGGCTGTTCTGGTATCACATTTCCATCTTCCCACACATGCTGCCTATTCTGAGCCTTGCACCTTCTTCTGTTACCGTGTAAAAATGTGTCTTAGTCTATGTATATTTGAAGTTAATAGATACATTTTATTGCGTTTGTTTTCACTTACTATGTATCATAAAGAAAATATTGAGGGCCTACACAAAGCAGATTTTATTGTAGTTTGCAAACTGCAGAACTGTGTGCACAAGAATGCAGGCTGTGCTTAGTTGTATGCAATCTACTGCAGGGGAACGACTCTAATGGTGGAGATCAAAGGTTGTATGGGGTGTTCCAATTTTGGGTCAGGCATGTTCATGCAATTTGTGTACAATATTAAACTAAAATATATGCAGTTTCATCAGTTTTAGATTTATTAACTTGAACTTGCCGACCTTGGTGTAAGAACGTCTGCACACATTACAAACATTGGGAGACTTCTACTAAAACACACATATTGCAAATGTTTTCTGTGCATCTGTTTTTAGCTGCACAATACACACAAATCTACATGAGAAAACATTAAAGTGTTGATGAAATTAAAGTTTTTTTTATTTATAATACACACCTGGAGCAAGTGTGTTTTGCACTGGGACTAGCTATAGATGAATCTTGATAGCTGGTGGGAGTCCCCGCACCGATGGCTGTCATTGAGAAGCAGAGATAGCTGAAAGTTCCTTTTCGGCTGTCTCAATTTCTAATTGCAGACATTTTAGATTTTTAGGGTTATGAATGGGTGAGTATGTCTATAGGCATACTCATACATTCATTTTCAGAAGTGCTGCCACCGGACCACCAGAGATAAGAGTAACCTCTCTGGGGACTTTTAGACTTAGGGGAGGGTTAGGGTCTGGGGTTAGAGCCATGGAAGGGGAGGGTTAGGGATAGCATCAGGCTGCAAGAATGGGGGCTTTAGGGTCAGGCTGTGGGGAAGGGAGACTTAGGGTTAGGGTTGGGGTAACAGAAGGGGAGGGTAAGGGTAAGGATTAGAGAGAGGGGTTAGAATCCTCACTTACCTTTCGGAGCACTGTGCTCTGTGCTCCAGGGATCGATTGCTATGCCTCTTTGAGGCAGAAGCAATCATTTTCCCAACCAGTTCTAAACTGGCTGGGAGGGAACGGCCTATCAAAATAGGGCTGTTCTCGACGGGGATCCACACCTCTTAATAGCTGCGTAGGGCTAGGTCATGGGAAAAGTTAACTCAAAATGAGTTTTCATCTATGAATTTAATTTATTTTGAGCATATATGACTAGATCTTTTCCAGGAAGGGACACTTAAGATAGAGAAAAGATTACTGACAAAAGGATCTGAAAACGCCCACAACACATTAGTGTCATGTGCCCAGGATGAATCTTTATGCGCAAGATTCAGAGTTCCATCCTGGGACCATTTCTGACAACTGGGGATATGGGGTAGGAAACAGAAAACGTTTACGCTCTGTGGTAGAAGGAAAGTATGTAGATAGTGAAGCAAGAGCATGCTAAGCACCCTTTGTGCTATTTATATTATCTGACCCACAGTCTCATACATTGGACATGGTCAATTAAAAAACATTTGAACGTAAATTTGAAAAGTTAAACTCCCAAATATGTCATATTTTCAAAAATGTGGAATGAATATTGGACTGTGCTGAGGGAGATGGGAAGGGTGCTGTCCGTAAGAGCACTTTTGAGGAGAAATACCAGAGGAAAAGGCAAATAGGATGACACACAGAATAAGGAACGGGATATCCATAGCAGTTCAGGTTCCTTGATACGCAGGTGTATCAGGATAATTTATTGCAGGAGTAATTGCAAACAGTTCTGTCAGGAGCAGAAGTGCAGCAGATGGTAAGTAAACTCTCCTGTGGTGTTACAGGTAGTAATGGCTTGCGGGTTTACCAGGAGCAGAAGAGCAGAAGATGGTAACAGGTTGCAGGAAAGTAAATTCACCTATAGCAGTGCAGGAAAGTAGATAACTGTGAAGAAATTAAACAGGGAAGGCCAAGTGCACAGTGGCAGATAAAGGTACAGAGATCAAACTTCATTCTGGTTACTTCTCACTGTCGAGTGGGGCATCCATCTTAGTCTCTGTGGCTACCGTTATCCAGTTCGTCAACCTGCACCTTAAACTGTGACTGTCAAGTCTGTCCCCACTATTAGGGGCTACAGTGAATGCCATGCTCACAGTTAGACTCTGCACCCAAGTGCACAGTAACAAGCAGTATAAGTAACTAGACTACTAGCAAACAGGGGTAATGATCTGAGTGTATCCTTGCAACTGTGCATGGTGTATGGAATGGCAGCTTTTATATACCAAATAACCATATGCATTAGTGACTGTGGGCAACTTGTGCTCTCTTTGCCTTCCAGTGCATGCACAGCTCAGTCATCATTCTGAGCATGTGCAGCATGGGATCGACCAGCGCTGTAATGTACATGCGTGTTCCAGTACTTGCTCTTCATCCCCCTGGTCCATCACTCACTGCCAGCAGCCACTGACAACACCGAGTGCTTTCTGTAAACCACTGCAGCTTAGTGCTGTCACTCCTCCAGGATTGCAATGAAACACCATGGCTCTGGGCCCATCAGGAGGAGTCACAGCGCTAAGCTGTCATTTTGTGCTCTAGGGTTAACACTGGTCCCCTTCTGTTCCCTCCCTATTGATGCCTTTTTTTCCCACCTACAATTGTTTTCATTCCACTCATCACTTTGCTTCATTAATTTAGAGTTCCTAACTGCCCTGCCTGAACACTATGCTGAGTACCACCCCTTCCAAATGGTGGAGTTTTCCATGCCTGCATATAAAGAACAGTTACACTCTTTAGTAGCAGTATATGGGAATCAAAATGTGTGATACTTACTTGAAAGTCTTTCTAAGAATGAACATATTTTATATGCTTTAATAGTAACTTTAATGAACATTTTAGAACTGGACATATCCTTAAATATGGAATTGAGCCAGGATCAAAAGGTTACATTCCATAGAAGAAATATATACTACTTGTTTATAGAGGGTTGAATTAAGTCATTTATTTATGCTACTTAGTCACCGCTCTATTAAATGCGTATAAACTGTTTATGTCTAATTCCGAGACCGCCTTATGATAACATGGAAATGGGGACAAATAAAATACGTTGTAAGCTGAGAGCAGTTCCTTTCCCAGATATTGTTATCAGTCTGGCTCTGTACAATTTGCCTGCAAAGCCACCTTAATGTTCAATGATATTGATAATGACACAGACAAGGAATGCTTATG
Organism: Limnodynastes dumerilii; assembly: GCA_011038615.1. NCBI lineage: Eukaryota > Metazoa > Chordata > Amphibia > Anura > Limnodynastidae > Limnodynastes > Limnodynastes dumerilii. The sequence goes on from WWET01000849.1 coordinate 209,310, forward strand.
TATTCTTCAAGATACAGGCCTGTGGAAGTTTATTGGTACTCTTAATGAACTCTTTATTTTAGTGAAAGTGTACATAATCAGCACCGGGTCAGAACTTGTACTTATTAAACTTGGCCATTGCCATAAATCTGTTATGTCATTTTATTTAAATATTACAGCTATTAAAAATCTATTTATTTAAATACAAATAACTTGAGGTGCTTTTGTTACTTTTCATTCTTATACAGCTATTTATGATATTTTATTCTACCCAGCTCTACTAGCACTACTAGCTACAAAACAGTGTCATTTCTTAACCCTGTCTGCAGTATAAGCCCGCAGATTCCGAAAAAGACCTTCGATTTTAACAAAGGGTGAACCACTCTTTTTGCCACAGAGGTCCATATTCACAGTTAAGAGCGAGTTAGGTGCGGACAGATCTGCACCTAACTCACGCTTCCAGCCCCTAACCCGCCCTTCGTTTTTAGGTACCTTATGGCACTTAAGAGTGCCATAAGGCTGCCTTATCTTACCATGCAATGTCCGTAGGGACATTGGCCAAGATCCAGACCTACGTTCTCATTACGCTTCATTGTGTAGCGTATTTACGCTAGTGTATATTTTATGCACTCCCCTTGCTTGTATGTTCTTTGTCCATATCACGCTTGCCAAACCCTACCTTAACTTTTCAATGCGTAACTACTGACGCACGTAAAGGATTCACGTACATAAGCGCCTAAGCACGCCCATAATGTATGATTTAAATGCCTCACCCCGCCTCCGAAGCGTAAATACGAGTGTCATATGGCTGTCACGCCCCTTTGTTCGTAGTTACGCTGTTGATACTAGGCTGGTATGTACGTTCAGAGTTACGTGGCATAACATCTGCCGCGCACATGCGCAGTAGACACAAAATATAGCGTTTTTACATCACCGGCTAGCGTAAATACGCTAGCGTACTTAGTTCTGGATCTACTCAATTTCTTCTCCCCATCTCCCCACAGCCCTCCCCGGCTAATCTAAATCTTTCCCCCCTCCCACTTCTTCCTAAGCACACTCCAAGGTGACATGACGCACCCTCCTTCTACTTTCTACTTAAAGTACTCCAAACTGGTATGTAGATTGTGTAAATGACCTACTATGCATGCATAGTAGGTAATTTTTGTGAAATATGCACTTAAGAAGCACTTCTTGAGTGTGAATTAGGCCTATTATATCTATCTATCTATCTATCTATCTATCTATCTATCTATCTATCAATCTATCTATCTACATCTGTGTTAAAGAGAAAAAAAAAATTCTAAACATGTTACAACATTAAAACTAGGTGACTGGGACAGTTGCAAGCTCAGGAGCCAAGAGCTGTGTATCTTGTGCCACCTCCTTCTACTTTCTACTTAAAGTACTCCAAACTGGTACGTAGATTGTGTAAATGACCTACTATGCATGCATAGTAGGTAATTTTTGTGAAATATGCACTTAAGAAGCACTTCTTGAGTGTGAATTAGGCCTATTATATCTATCTATCTATCTATCTATCTATCTATCTATCTATCTATCAATCTATCTATCTACATCTGTGTTAAAGAGAAAAAAAAAATTCTAAACATGTTACAACATTAAAACTAGGTGACTGGGACAGTTGCAAGCTCAGGAGCCAAGAGCTGTGTATCTTGTGAATTGTCCCAGGACATATGTGTTTCATATAATGTCATTTTGCTGTCTTGCTACTATTGCAAAGCTTTGCATTTGGTTATATTTGTCCCTCCTGATTTCCTGTAGCTAGGCTCTGAGGCAATAACTCCTCCCCTACTTCCTGTCTCTAGCTCATTGTGTGTCTGACATTTTAGCCTTGTGTTGGCTTCTGTTGAGCTCTGGCAAAGTATCATCTTTTTACCTACTGTTTTCATACATAATTACAAGAATATCTGCTTGAAATAAACCTCATCTGTACTCTTCATACATGCCTCTTCAGTTGAGTTGACGCTGTCTGACAAAGTTTCTTAGTGTGAGTGTACTGGTTCAATGCAGACATACTCATAAGGACTGTCTCAGGAGCCTCACACTTACAGCCTGGTTATTGAGTTAGAACATGAGTGTTGTCATGTTGGAGGGTCTTTTTTTTTTAAACTAAGAGCTTGAAGCAGAGAAGGGAGTGGGGTTGACATGATAGCAGCTTTCACATATATCAAGGAGTTTACTAGATACAAGACAGTGGCATTTTTCAAAGGAAGACATATAATAGAGCAACAGGACATGTGTAGAAATTGGAGGATGGTAGGTTTAGAGGAAATGTGAGGAAAAATTACTTCACTCAAATGGTAGTAAATATGTTAAATAGCTTCCCATCTTAGGTTGTAGAGGCTAACAGTAGAACAGTTTAAACATGCTTGGGATAAATAGGATGTGGGTTAGTAGTTTGAACGTCCCTTTTTTCCAAAAGGGCCATTTTCTAACAGCTAGTTTCGAACTGGCTCTGAAATTGATTGCTCCTGCCTTGTTTATAAATTTGCAGCGGCAAATGGTAAGTATTTATATAACCCTAACCCTTATCCATCCTGACCCTAACCCTCCCATTACCCTAAACCTAACCCTCACTTCCCTGCATCCTGACCCTCCATTCCCTGTAGCCTAACCCTAAGCCTCCCTTCCCTGCAGCCTGACCCTAAGACTCCATTCCCTGCAGCCTGACCCTAAGCCTCCCTTCCCCGCAGCCTAACCCTAAGACTCCCTTCCTCATAACCTGATCCTAAGACACCCTTTTCCGCTGTTTTACACTAAGACTATCTTCCCCACTGCCTCACCCTAAGACCCTCTTCCTTGCAGCCTAATCTTAAGAGTACCCTACCCACAGCCTAACCCTATGATTCACCTCACCATAGCCTAACCCTAAAAGTCCCCTTCTACACTAACCTGTCCAGTGCTACGGTGGTTCTGTGGCAGGCGCTGGGTTTCGGAAATAATAAATGGATAAGTATGCAGAAAAACACATTCAGCATACATACCCATTCATTAGGAAAATCTTCTAATTAGTGATATTTTTGAAATACAGACAGCCGAAAATGAACTCAGCTGTCTGTATTTCGAAAATATAATTTTCCTTACGGAGACCACATTGTGGAAAAATATAAGGATATACTAAATCTTAAAATAAATTTCAGGTTAAATAGATTCTAGAGTTAGTATAGTTTGGAAAAAAACAACAACTGTGCATGCTGGGTAGGCCATGGGACTCTTATCTGCCATGATTTTCTATGTTTCTATGTGTCAATGAGAAGCTGCAGGGAGAAAAGCTGCATACACTGGCATGACTTGTCTATGGCTCTGGATTCGTAGCAACCCTGTGAGTACACTGATGCACACTTTTTGAACTCCTGGCTTAGGGGCAAAAATGTCTGGGTCCAGTGAGAGGGTGTACAATGCCCTGTTACCCCACCTTTGTCATAGAAGATCACTGGCAGAACTTTTGCCCCCATTGTTGTGAATTCTCTGTTATTTGTCTCCATGAAGGGCAGCACATGTAACATCATGACCATGAAGGTGGTAGGGGTAACATTAATAATGTGCCTATATCCTGACCATTAAATCCTACCATAGTAATAATGCTTGTTTTGTTTATTGATATAATGTCAGTAATGTCTCCAATGGTTATGTCCTATGATATTTTATAGCAGATAATATCCATTGCTTTTAAAAGGATTTGGAGTACAATATTGTGACTTATTTCCATAGTCCGCCAAAGCCTGTCATATTAAAACTCATGATAAAATGAACTCATGGGTGCGATTAGGATAGAGCCATTCTTAAGGAGACAGTGATAAATACTCCCTTGACTATTTGTAAATTGTATTCTTTTTAGTTTAAATATTCCCACACTGACCCAATAAGTTTTAATCTCTGTATGAAAGACAGATGCTTCATGTGAGGTGCTGCAATAAGTTCGAAGCGTGAAATGGACTTAATAACTTCAATGTTTATTGTTCTAAGCATGAGAACAGCATTTCTTTATCACTGTTGCACAGATGTCTATAAATATTATAATGCATATTTCCATAAAATGAATGCCCATCTGGCTCAAAGCAGGAGTGAAGCTATGTATATCTAAAGCTTTCTAATGTAAATGATAATAAGAAAAAAAAAGTTTCCACCCTAAAGCAGCTGCAATTGTGGTTATAAAATTTTCTCATTAGTTTACAAAAGAAGTAATGTGACTTCAATGAGTAGTCAGGAGGATATTTTACTTGTTTTTTAGCATCTTTGTTCCCAACAAATATTCAGTAAACAAATAGAGGTTGGAAACAAGAAATTATTACCTGATAATGTGGTTTCCGTGACTCCTTCCTGACAGCACTTAACATTAGGTTTATCCCCACTACCAACAAGAGCCAGGACAGGAAATAAGAAGACTGTATATATAAGGACCTCCCCTTCCTTCAACCGGTGTCTTCTAGTTCCATAAAACTAAAATAGGTAAAAATAGGCAAGTTAATACATTTAGAGGGAGTTTTAAACTGCCATGAAGGAGTCAAGGAAACCACATTATCAGGTAATAATCTCTTGTTTCCTTATCCTCCTACTTTAAAAAACAAAACATGTATTGTTATTTTTTTCATATTACTGCACTTAAAACTCTTCTTACAAACTTCGCATCTGCAAATGCTAAAAGATTTAGGCCCGTATTCTGACTTGCATTTTCCGTGCCCGTCCATCCATAAATAAGCGATTGTAGTTACTGGGGTTGCGTAGTAATTTTTGTACGCTATTTATGTAGCGTTTTGCTACGTAGATTGCGTACACGCGGTCTTTAAGACCGTGTGTACGCAATCTACATAGCAAAGCGCTACGTAAATAGCGTAGAAAACTTATTTATGGACTGACGGGCACAGAAAACGCAAGGGCCTAAATCTGTAGTGCTGGTAAAGGTATGGGTAGTTAATTACATAATCTTCTAAAGAGGCAGACTCTCTTTCCGCTCATGAAGTTGCAAGTGGCAGGTTTGTCTCTGATCCTGTATGCTTCTTAAATGCAGGACTTTATTCTATAAGCACAGTAGCTAGGGCTACCATCAGAAATTATGGGGCCTGGGGCACTATGGCACTTCTCTGCCTATGTGAGATCACACGTTGTGATGTCACATGTAGGTAGAGCACCACAGGCCTGGCTGAAAGAGAGATTCACTGAAGGCTGATGCACAGGGAAGGCTTGTTTTAAGGAAGTCTCCCTCCCTCAGCCGTCTGTTGTGCACCCTGTTACAGTTCTGCAGAAACACGTATTGGTGGCAGGAGTCTGTTGACAGTGACTCCTACTGAGGTTTGGAGAGCTGAAGTGAGAATCATCCAGGCCCCTCTCTCTCTACAGGCAGAATTTCCCTACCTTTGTACGTTCAGATAATTAAATGATAATTATAATTCTTTTGTACTGTGAAGTGTCGGCCCCAATGACCTGTGGTTTGTCCAACTGTTTCGCGGGTATGGATCTGGTCCAATCGTGTGAGTACACACTTACTTTAAATTGATTATGGACCCATTAAGCAAAATCCTTTGACTATCTTTAACTACGGCCAAGCCCACATCTAAAATGAAAGGAGAGGTTCAGCATGATTGTACACCCTAATTTGAACAAAATTACCAGCACTACTATTCCCACAACCATTGTGACAAATAATCATGCAGTGCCACCAATGCCTGAAAAAGAAACAAAACAAAGGAAATGAAGACCCATTAAAATATTGAAATATGGCGAGCAAAACAGGAACAATTGTCCAGCTCGGCAAAACTACGATGATCTGCAGGAGGTGCAAATTTAAATGTAATACACAGAATTAATTAAGCCGTGATTATTTATAGCTCAAATTAGAATATAAAAATAAAGCTGTTATATTTTGGATAGATAAGCTGGTAAATGTGTCCCTTTAACATATCGGAGAATATCTGAATATGTTAACCTATTCTACTTTATTTTAAATAACAAATGTATAGCAAAAGGACAGACCCAGTTGTTTGGGTTGTTTTTAATCCACAAATCCTTGCTAAAGAAACTGTTGAAAACTGTTGAAAAGAAATGCTTATTTTGACAATTTCAGGCGAACATATGGAACATAATTTATGGGGTATTTAAAAATTGCACATCCAGATAATATTCTTCACAGAAGCTGTTGGTTTCTATCCAGATTTCCAAAAACTGGACTGTAGTCAAATATGTCCTGCAATATGGAGTTGGTTTGCCAAGTGTATATTAAAGTAATATCTAATTATTTGTTTTACATTTTAATTTTTACAAAATGAATGTTGCAAGTGTGTAATAATACTCAATTATCAATTAATAGCATTTGAAATAAAAAAAATACTAATAGAATCAATTATGGCATTATGTGAGGATAATCTGGTAGGACTGAAAAAATGACAAAATATAAAAAAAATAAAGACAGCCCTGTGTGTGTATATATATATATATATATATATATATATACA
>WWET01000849.1:226244-261367 GCA_011038615.1 Limnodynastes dumerilii
CCCCACCCTCCCCCCCCCCCCTCTCCACAGCCTAACCTTAACCCTCAACTCTCCACATCCTAACTTTAACCGTCCCCTCTCCACAACCTAACCTTAACCCTGGCCTCTCCACAGCCTAACCTTAACCCTCCCCTCTCCACAACATAACCTTCTCCCCGTCGAAGCTGTCTTATGCGAAATGCGCGTAGGAGGATGATTTGAAGCCAGCAGGAACAGCTATCAGAGAGTCCTGCTATCCATGTGTTCATACTCCGGCACAGTGAGAGTTCCCCCCGGTGGATTCAGTGCAGGGAGGGATACATACGTGCCTGGAAAGGTGAAGCGAGCCCGTAAGACTGTAGGGGATATACCAGGGTCAGCTGTCTGCTTAATATAGGGCGTGCTTTCCACATGTAGCACACTGGGAACTACTTACGGCTGTGTGTCCGGAGGCCTCGGTGATAACTATAAATTACTGCAACTGTTTGCTTATTCTCTGGCTATATATATGTAATGTTAGAGACTATTAATGTGTATAATATATCCCTTGGCATCATGTTTGAACACAGTGATATATTTATTTGCAACAATTTTAATGTATACCAATAAAGTAACTTTTTATTGATTGACACAATATTATGGAAACAGTGTCTGAGTGATTGTGGACATTAATTAGTGCACCATAGGTATTTCTTGGAGAGTTTTCTAATAACTCTCAATTTTGTGTATTTAAGGGTAAGTAGGTCATTATGGACTTTTCCCCGCCTTGCTTTATTGATGTAACTACTACTACAAACCTGTTACTCAATCTCTAATCCCTTGTCATGGGATTTTCAGGTTGATAATCAGTTCTTCAAATAGTCCATGAGTCTTTTTTTTTCTTTTCTTACAATGAAAAACAGCTTTTACTTGGTGTAACCGAGTAAAAGCCATGAATTTCCTTGTTGTTAATCTATTCTTCTAATATAACATGGTCCATGTCTTTATTTATTTTTCTTACTTGGATTCATTCCTACAATCTATTGTCTATATGGTCTGTTGTCTATTATTACAATTACTTTAACTGCATGACAAAATGACTCCAAAAGGACTAGAATTTGGGTACACCTGTGCCTGAAGTCGACTGGTGAAATTGCCATATGGCTGGTCAGCCATATAGCAATTTCATTTGGAGAGAAGGAAATGCAGATGAATGGTTATATGGATTGGTCTGTTGTGTGTTGTAAGAAGCTCCCTGATATCCCTGTGACATTAGACTAGTATTACTGCAATTTTTCACTCTTCTTACAAAGAAAACACCCTTTACTTGGAGTTAGTCCTACAATCTATAGTGATGAAATCCCGGGATTACCAGGTTGATAACCTGTTTTTCTAATATAACTTGGTTTATTTTTTTTCCTTTTTCTTCATTGAAAACAGCTTTTACTTGGAGTAAAGCTGGGTACACAATACACTTTGTTTCTCATGATCCAATATCCAATCCAATTTTTGTGACGACAGGCTTCCACGAGTTTTCTGCCGATGCATCGCTCATCTGGCAAATTAAGCTGTCTATAAAATCTGTTTAAACGATCATACAAGCGATTACACAATATCGTTTGATCGTGCATGCCTAAACACTTCAACGATATCATGTGAATCGGTCGTGTAATCGTTTGATTGCAGTGAATATCGTTGGAAAAAAGTGTAGTGTGTACCCACCTTTACGTCTACAAACTATTGTCTCTATTTCCTATATTGACTATTGTCTTTTTTCCAGCATGTTATATATCTTCAGGGCAGCAACTAGACAAAGCTTAAAGCCATCCATGATCTACTGATGAGGAAGTTGAAAGACCACATAAGAACATATACTAGACTAGCTGTTAGCCAAAATGGTTAGAAGACAGCCAGCCAAGCATCATGATAGACTGTATGCAGATATGCATGTATCCGCACCTAACTTAAAGCTTTCTCCCACGCCAGCTCCCCCTTTTTTTTTTAAGAACTGTGGTTTTCTACTTTCTAAAGTATTTTAGGTCTTTAAAGACCACACATACTCAATCTACGTACCTAAATGGTATGTATATTGTGTAAATGACCTATTACACATGCATAGTAGGCCATTTCTTAAAAGACCATACTTAAGAAGCAGGTGCTTTAAAAATAATATTGTGAGTTGTTCCAATTTGAATGTAAATGACTGAAAATATATATAATTGATGTTAATACTGTAGGATCAAAAATACATACAAATGACATGATTTTAGCTGATTTGATACATTTTTTAATTGAATGTAATCATAAAGGAAAAACTGTAACACTGTTTGCAACAGATGAAATTTGCCATGCCTGCATTTCCACCTGTTTTCCTCTTATTTTCAGACGCTGGATTCAGTCTAAAATAAGTACTAGTAAATAATATAAACCTATAAGAATACTGATAGAAAACAAAAAAGTGAGATTATTATCATTTATATATAAGGCACCACAAAGTGTCCGCAGCACCGTACAATGAACAACAAAATACAGTACAGACATACATGGCGGGAATGGACAGAGTATTACATTACACAATACAATACAAATATGGAAAAAAAATCACATAAAATATAAGAATATAAAAATAAAATAAAGTGGAGTGTGAACAGACAATAAAGCAAGATACCTTAAAGAAGCGATGAGACTTCTATCCGATTCAGAAACATATAAAATACTCAAATCTGACCCTACCGATAAATACAAGCAAGAACTAGAGGCACTACTAAAAAAAAAAAATGGAAAGGAGAAACAGATCCTTAATGAAAAGGAGTTTGAATTTTTAAATAACAAATTCCCAAAAATACCGGTTTTCTATTATCTACCCAAACTTCATAAAAATAACAAAAACCCCCCAGGCAGACCCATAATCTCTGGCATTGAATCACTCACCAGCAACTTGTCAGAATATATTGACACATTCCTACAGACTATAGTACAAAAACAAAAAGCATACCTTAAAGATACGACAAACATTCTACAAATATTAGAAAATACAGTATGGCAAGAGAACTATATAATGGCTACATGTGATGTTAAATCACTATACACCTGTATACGACACGAACAGGGAATTGCAGCAGTCAAGGAAATGCTAGAATTAGATAACTCTCTTCCCAGCCCACAAATAGATTTTATTCTAGAAAGCATAAGATTCATTCTAATGCATAATTTCTTCTCCTTTAACAATACTTTCTTCCTACAGACCACAGGCACCGCAATGGGGACCAAATTTGCGCCAAGTTTCGCGAACCTTTTCATGAGTGCTTGGGAAAGGGACTATATCTTCACTGAGACGGAACTTGGTGCAAATTTGGTCTTGTGGAAGCGTTACATAGATGACGTCTTCCTTATCTGGAGGGGAAGTCAAGAGTCCCTGGGAGATTTCATAAAACATCTAAATAATAACCCTCTAAATCTTGAATTTACATCGGCCATTAGTGCCGAACAGGTGACCTTCCTGGATCTAGAAATATTCATAGAAAATGGAAGATTACATACAAAAACACACTTCAAAGAAGTAAGCTGCAATAGCTATATTCTAGCCACAAGTAATCACAACCCATTGTGGCTAGAAAATATCCCAAAGGGCCAATTTGTCAGACTAAAGAGGAATTGTACAAAAAATGAGGACTTTATGACACAAAGTAAGAAACTAGAGGAAGCATTTTTAGAGAAGAAATACAGACAAGACACAATTGAGAAGGCTTTTGACACAGTAAAATTAATAGACAGAAAAGAACTGACAAAATACGCAGCAAGGCTCTAGTGGGCTTTAACCCACTTTAACTGTATGCTATGAGATATCAAGCTTGAATGATTAGACTTGCATAGGTCAGAGAGAAGGGGATATAGTGCAGTGAGACTGAGGTAGAGAGGGCGAGTGAGAGGGACCCATCCAATGTGGAGGGGATAAAGGGTAGCAGAGGGGGATAAGAGGGTACGAAGGGACAGGGCAGTTGTGAGCGCTGGAGGAGAGGAAGGGATAGAAGTAGATGCAGTGAGGATGTTAAGTAGAGAAGGGGTAGGTTACAAGTTTTGGGTATAATATTTCTATACAGAATAGCATAAACATAAGAACATATATTAGGAAGATATGTGTGGTCATTTTGTTGTAATTACTGTACTTTGCCTCTCTCTTTGCACTTTAAAATCTCTTAATGTCTCCGCACCAGAGAAAACATGAACGTCTCCTACAGTATATATCTTCCTGTATCTTCCTTGCTGTTCAGTGCTGTCTCCGGTGACAGCTGCATCTTCTATTTTCTTCTCTTTTACATCCTCTGCTGTTGCATTAACATTGTCTGGTGTTCTCTTCATTAAATTATCATGTCACATGCTTATTTCTAAGGGTACAGATTTGACTATTATACATTGTAACATTTCTAACCACAATTGCGTTAACGTGCATTTGAAAGACATATATGTGTTGAATTCAATTTGGCTTCATTATGTGTTCACAGTAGGAGGTATAGGCATCACTCCTAGACATAGGCGGGACACTGGCATTACTTACTACTAAAATATATTACACCCAGTATAATTTACACATAACAGACTTCTTTGTATTTAATCAAGCCAACAAGGGCAAAAATAGCTTGTCTGGATTTTTAGAGAAATGGGAAGTGGGAACAGAGCTGAAATATGATTTTTTTTCCAGCGACATAGTAGATCTTTTTCAGAATTAAAGTAAATCATCATCTTCTTGTGTGCTAAAGTTTCTAAAATATGTATGTAAAGAAAACATTGTTAAGGCTTTAGCAATGCCACGCTGTTTAAAGTAAAAAGGGAATTAGACCACACAGAGAACTTGTAAATTCAGTGTGTTCATTGGAAGGTAAATGCAACTAAGAAATGTTAAGCCCTAGATGTTAATCCACAACCACTCACGGAGTCATATATTTGTCTAGTCTGTGTGGATATATTGAAGACTGAGGATGTGAGAAAACAGAGTAGGTTTAGATGAATAAGTTCAGTTGGCACTGAAATTCTGGGCTCACCTATAATAACTCAGGGAAGCGCAGGTCACAAATTATGGAAGGCTGGAAACAATTGGAATGGTAAACTGCAGATAGAACAATAAACAGGTGGCAAAGGCAAAGGTTAGACAAAAGCTAAGGTCAAGAATAAGCTAGGTACAAGAATAATAATGCTTTGGACACAGCAAGCATCCATGTCTTGTAAGGGTCATCAGGACCTTGTCTACAGATAAGACAATTTCATAATAGGTCTCTATTGATTTTACAACCAAGATATTGTAGTTGTGTCTAATTGTTCTTCAGTTATGGTGATCAGTTACACCAGTGGTAGTCTACCTTGTACCTATGTGGGCAATTCAAACTTTCAGGGTGGCCAACGGGGGATGGCGGCCCTGATAGCAGTCACAACTGGTAGTGGTTGATTATGTCATTTGCGGCTGGGGAGTGCTGTGATTTCACTGCGTTCATTGTTATACCAGTGGACACTATATAGTCCACAAGGGAACTTTATTACCCAGACATTGTATAGTCAGTTTCTAAACAATGTCTGGGTAATAAAGTTTCCATATACAAAAGAGCCACAACCGTTATTGGTCACATACACAGTGCCTGAAACGCTGCATCCAGGAACCGTGTATTTGTTGCTATGGCAGCAGTGGCAGCAGCAGCTTGATGCTGACCTGATAAGTCATTCAGAAAGCAGAGCGCGCCACATAGGACAGCGGAAGAAGAAAAGAGGAGATATCAACAAAGGTAACAAAGGTGTGCGAGCTGTGGGGGACCCAAAGCATATTTTTAGCACCGGGGCCCACTTCTTGCTAGTTCTGCCCTTGGTCCATTGTTACAAACTTTGTTCTTTAGTTATTCATTAGGGCTGCTTGGGCAACATACATAAAGCATAAATAAAAAGATACACTTAGTTACATATTTTTTTACAAACCCTCCCTCTGAAAGTTACTTTGCACCTCAGGGGCATCATAAGGGGTATTGTAAGAGAGGTTTTCACCATGTGCTATCTTCCACAGGAATCGAGGGTCCCAGTACTGATAAAAATTGCAGGTTCCCCCATTCCCCTGCTACCAAAAACATTCCTCCTCCCCTGCTCCTTCCCCTTCCATCCCCTTTTCCTCAAATGCGCCCCACTCCTCCAATATTTTTCTAATTAATCAGACTGTGGGGGGCATCTAGACAAAAAAAAATCAGATACCCACAATTAGATCACAAAAAAAATCACACCCCAGATAAAGTTCTCACAATCAGATCCTCAACCAACCAAAAAAAATAAATAAATCGGATAAAAGATCATACCTACATAATATCACCTATCCAATATCAGACAACCTTGTAAATAATACTAAATGAGATCTAATGATCTAAGTTCAAAACTCTCAATATAAAAATAAATAAATTTAATTCAAAATTAATAGACAAGACAACCCCCTCTCCCTCCCCAGACCCTGTAAAGTCAGACCACAGATATTTGGGGATACTCATTAATATTATTATCCATTGCTACCTCTGCTGATCAACTTCTTTATTTGATTGGTGAATAGCTTTGGTTATCCACCAATCAGTGTTTGAGATATCCTAGCACTCTGACTGGTGGATAACTAGAGTTCTGATTGTTCTGATTGTGTTTAAAACACAAGGTTGTACACAGGAGCAATATCTGCCAACATCATCAATGTTCCTTACATTGGTGCCTTGGATGATTGATTGCTATACACATATATTTTCATGCCATTAATACTTAAAAACTGTTCTACCGAATCCAGACTTAAAATTTTCCCTCATTTTCATGCGTTTGGATTATATCTTTTCTGTTTTTCCATTCTAAGTGTGCACATGCATCCATGCTCCATAGTCAACCCTATCCAGACTTACAATCCAGAATTGCAAGTGAGTATTACTTGGTATTACAGTGTACGCACTGCATACCTATCAAGACTTCTGAAAACTTAAGTTAGTGTATGGATATCGGAAGTTCATTGATACGAGAGGAGTGGATCCGATAGCATTTACCTGGTTTACATTAGATTATACAAATTAATTTTATGCGGTATACAGGTGAAACTCGAAAAATTTGAATATCGTTCAAAAGTTCATTTATTTCAGTAATTCAACTTAAAAGGTGAAACTAATATATTATATAGACTCATTTCATGCAAAGCAAGATATTCTTAAGCCTTTATTTGTATTAATTTTGATGATTATGGCTTGCAGCTTATGAAAACCCCAAAATCTAAATCTCACAAAATTAGAATAATGTGAAAAGGGTCAATATTGTAGGCTCAAAGTGTCACACTTTAATCAGCAAATGAATTCCAAACACCTGCAAAGGTCTCTCAGTCTGGATCAGTAGAATTCACAATCATGGGGAAGACTGCTGACCTGACAGTTGTGCAGAAAACCATCATTGACACCCTCCACAAGGGAAAGCCTCTAAAGGAAATTGCAAAAGAAGTTGGATGTTCTCAAAGTGCTGTATCAAAGCACATTAATAGAAAGTTAAGTGGAAGGGCAAAGTGTGGAAGAAAAAGGTGCACAAGCAGCAAAGATGACCGCAGCCTGGAGAGGATTGTCAGGAAAAGGCCGTTCAAAAGTGTGTGGGATCTGCACAAGGAGTGGACTGAAGTGCATGTAATGAGTCTATATAATATATTAGTTTCACCTTTTAAGTTGAATTACTGAAATAAATGAACTTTTGAACGATATTCACATTTTTCAATTTTCACCTGTAGATAGATATATACTCTCCATATGTAAATATCTTTCTAAAACACATTAGTTTTATGTATCATAGTATAGAGTGCAGTTATATACTGCACTCTTAATGCTGTGAAATGATACATTGTTTAAACACAATACAATAATCCCCAGCATTTATATATACTGTATATATATGTTATATGTTTTACCCCCTAAAAAAACATCTGGCCCTGCTCATTACCTTTCACCATTATGGAACTTTTCCAGGTGGTAAAGAATATTACTGTATATAATTAAAATGTTTCTATATTATTAGTCTCACCTGTCACTAATATACTGCAGGTTTATGGGAAAATAAATTACATTAGCAAATTACAACCTTTTACATTCCAAAGTTCTTTTTATAATGTGAAAGTCATGGGCTTTAGTTTTGAGCAGATGGAACGTATGGACATTTTTGCATAAACACATGATAACCAAATGGTCATTTTTACAGCCTTGAAAAAAGATGATAACATTTTAGGAGGAAATCTGTTCCCTTAAAACATCATCTAATCTGTACAATATGACTATAAACCCCTCCCATGCTTACTTAAAATTTTTTCTCTAATATGGGCACAGATGATAATGGGTTAGATCCAGAACTACGTGTGCAATACGTTTCCATGCGTAACGTATTTTCGCACGCGTATATTCTATACACTCCCCTAGGCACACCCTTTGAATGTACGTATTTCACCGAGTTCCGCTTCCCAAACCCTACCTTAACTTTTTTCACGTAACAGCGTACGTCCACTAACAGATGTATAGACTACGTGAACGTACGCCGCTTAGCACGCCCATACTGTACACTTTACATACAAACCTCCACCTACTTCACGTAAATCGAACGTATTGTTGACTCACGTAAAATTGGCACGCCCACACGTAAGTATTTACGTGACAAATAAAGGCCCATACGCTCACAATTACGCTACGCTAATGAGCGTATTTTCTATGGTGCACATGCGCAGTACTTAGAAATAGGCGATTTTACGTCTCCGCCATGCGTAAATTCGCTCCGATGCGTTGTTCTGGATCAGGCCCAATGCATGTAAAATAATCTCAATATTTTTGTGACACACACATCACTATATAAAATGCCCATTATCACACATGTACGTCAGTGATAACAATGGGCCAGATCCAGAACTACGTCCGTCTTCCATAGACGGACGTAATTCAATGAACAATAGCTACTGCGCATGCGTAGTAGCTATTGTACGTAATCTGCGTATCGTTTCGATACGTAGATTGCGTATATGCAGTCTATGGAAGACAGACGTAGTTCTGGATCCGGCCCAATGATTGTACTTAACACTGGGCGTGATTTAGACTTAATAATGACAGCAAATTAACGCACGCGGCATGTGTAAATCTGGCTGTGGGAATGCACTGCTCATGCGTATGGCGTCATAACTCTGATCGTACGTAACTTGTACGTAACTCCATACGATAGGACGTGACATCCCTGCGACAAAAATATGCATTGTGGGTGGAGGAAGCATTTAAATTGCACAGTATGGGCTGGATTAGGCACTTACATATGACAAGGTACACACAGAGATACACAAGGAAAAGTTAAGTCAGTTAAGTTACATATCCTTAGTAGTGTGTAACTTAGGACATCATACATAAAACAACCTTCAGTCTGGATCAGGCCCAATGTTTGTATCTTAAAGGGTCTGCTTTTATCAGTTTTCCCATTTTAGTTGGTCATTCTGTGGTTGTGTAACTACTGCACAACTGTGCAGAATTTTACATAGGGAACATCATCTGGACATTTATGTTTGACTGGATTTGACAGCTAAGATATATAAAACTAGAGGGTAAAATAATTAATCTAATAAGTGAGGAAAACGAATAATGATAAAGTGACAAAAGTGCAATAAATAGCTATATGTATCACATTCAATATGAACACCGTGAATATCTCAATATTGGTCCTAAAAAAATACCATGATTAAAAGGCAGGGATACCAGCCTCTAAACTTTAAGAGGCAAAAAAAAAAACAACAACAATATATCAATGGAAATAAATATATGCAAACAATCTAAAATGAAAAAACGAAAAAAACGGGCTGAGGAGTCTATTGAACTAATGTGCAGGTCCGTGTCCAGAAGAAAATGCAGACTGTAATGTCTCAGGAAAAGGTAAATCTCAGGGACCGTGTATTAAATATCAAGTACTGTATAACTTTCAAACGAAGGTGAATATATGTGTCCGATGGAGGAATAGAGTTCCTCAGCTTACAGTTAGTAGGTCTGTTTTAGACGCGATCTCCAGATGGTCCACGTGCAGCTGTGGTGTCTTCTGTCAAGGCTCTCTTTGCCGTGAACGGCGGCTGCGGGTGATGTTATGAAGATCTGTGTCGCTCTTTGTTACGTCTTTCCGTGTCTTCGGTTTAGATCGTGGGATGGTGTGGAAATTTTTTACTGGTGTCTTTCCTATGCGACTGCGGCTTTGAGCCTGTGCAGGCCAGATGTATTATCCCAGATCAGTGTTCTCCATGGTTGACATATAATGGATAATAATGAAAAAATAGAAAAAACTCCAATAATTTTAATCAAACAAGCATGTATAAATGGACAAAATAAAACATATAAATAAATAAATACATACCCCCCAGGGGGGAGGACCCGTACCGGATGTTTTTGGAAGGAATATATGAGATGTTAGTACCCGGGTGATATATACATTCCTGGAACAATCCTTTAGAGTCTCCTCTCCACCTGTGTATGACACCAACCGACGCGTTTCGACCTAAGTCTTTAGTCTTTAGAGGTGGGGTACATCCTATCCGGCCTGCAGGAGGAAATCACAATTGACTAAATGCAGGGGCGTGTCCTAGCTACTGAGTTCCATTGCAGTGGTGTGGTGTGGTGTTGACGTAGCTGGTGCTTGCTCTAGTGGCTTCCACAGTTCTCTTATGCCTGACTCCTGTGGTGCCCCATGCTGAATTGTCCCAGGCTGTCCCATTGTGACACAAATCATCCCATTGTCAGTGACATTCGCCGCTGATTGCATCTGCTCTGCAGAGTGTGTGATGTCTCTTGGTGCCATTCCCCCTTTAGTCTGCCTGCTCTCCTGTGCTGTGCAACTCACTGACTCTAGAGAGAGAAGAGAGAAGAGAGAAAAGGGGGAGAGTGGGGGAAGAAAAAGGGGTGAGAGAGAATATTACAAAAAGTAAAAAAGCAAACTCAAAAAAAAAAAACAAGCTCAAGAAGCATTGGTCGTCCTGTATCTGTGGTCAGTGGTACTGCAGCTCACTGTCTCCACACAAAAGAAGCCAAAGAGGAGACTATGGGCCAGATTTACTAAAGCTGCAGGAAAGGAAAAGTGAAGATGTTACCCAAAGCGTACAATCACATACCCTCCAACTGTACCTATTTAGAAGGTACAGTACCTATTTTTAATAGTCTGTACCGGCTAAAAGGGCTCCTGTACCGGATTCTGGCCAGCAGTTCTCTCCCCCCTATACTCACCTTGCAATCCTGCATCATCTGATCACTATAGCAGAGCTGCGGGAACAGACTGCTACAGCTCTGCTAAAGTGACAAGACTCTCTCCTTTTAGTTCTTAGCTCATATGCTATAAAGTGAGCTTTTACACCTTATCATACATGCAAATTAGAGCAGATTAAAGCCACGCCCCTTCACAGGACAAGTCACAACCCCTTCATTGGTTGCTATGGGCAACATCTCCACTTTTAATTTCCCCTCAAAAGATGGCCCAAAAAGAGAGAGAAGAGAGAAAAGGGGAAAAATAACATCACGTGCCTCACTAAGTTGAAGCCGCTCCAGCCATGACATTAGGGGTGATCTAGTTACATGTTTGACAAAATATTGCAGGCTTATTTTTAAGTTGACAACTTTGTATGGCCCTCGAAGGATTTTATAAATAAAAGGCTCCCCACCCTGCTGTAGAGGAATAGACCATTGAAGGTCTAGTCACAAGATGTAGCAGCAGATCCTTTAACTGGACAGGATTCAGACCTCTGCTGCTGAGACTCACTGGTCGGTAGTTTGCTGCTTCTTTCCTACTGCCACGTTTATGCAGAGGGACGACATTTGCTATTTTCCAGTCTTAACGCCAGCCAGCTTAGTTCTGGATCAGGCGCAAGGGGGTGCATAGTAATTACGAGCACGTAAATACGCTACGCGTTGAAATGGAACAGGAATGCAGTTCTGGATCTACGCCCTAGGATGTATCCCATCTGGCTCCATTGATTTGTCCACTTTCAGCTTTGAATGTTCTTTTAATACCTGCTCCTCAGTGAAAGTAGTAGTAATTGCCTCCTTTGTATTAATAGTCCTACCATTAAAAGTGATCCCTTCCCCTTTCTTTTGTGAATATTGAACAGAAATACTTGTTAAGATGATCTGCCACAGCCCTTCCACCCTCAACAAGACTCCCATTCTTAGTTTTGAGCCTTACTATACCCTCTTTAGTTTTGAGCCTTTCATTTATATAACTAAAAACGCGTTTGTCCCCTTTTTGTACCAAGTGGGCCAGTCTTTCCTCAGTTTGTGCTTTTGCTGCTCTGATAACCTTCTTATTGTCATCATTATTTTGAGTTTGCTTATAATTCCGAAAGGCCATCTTTTTGCTTTCACTATACTTGCTACCTCTTTTGTAAACCACATTGCTATGCTATGCTATGCTAGCTATGTAGCCTTTTTCAAAGTGTGTGAAAACAGTAGACCGATGCATAAGGAAGTCTTTCCTTGCACATTGGCTGCTAATGTGCAGCTCAGAGCAGCAAGTAACGGTGGTAGGATACCGCTGATACCTGCTGCTGCAGAGCTAAGGAAAGTATCAACGGGCTCCATCTGTCTTTGAGCCCGGGACAATAGTCTTTGCTGTTCCACCCTGATGGCGAACCTGGCTCTAACATTCATATATCAGCAGGGCAGACACTAACAATGATGAGTGACTACTTTCACACTTGTCTATCTATGTACTGTACAGAAGTAGATTAAATGCAAGTGGATGCCAGAGGATGCAAAGGATTCACACTTCCAGGAGACATAGGGCCTGATCAAGACCTATGCCCACCGTCGCTAGGACGGCGGGCGTAAGCGTAAGATCGGCTGAAAAGCCGATCTGCGCATGCGGCGG
Source organism: Limnodynastes dumerilii (assembly GCA_011038615.1). Lineage (NCBI taxonomy): Eukaryota > Metazoa > Chordata > Amphibia > Anura > Limnodynastidae > Limnodynastes > Limnodynastes dumerilii. Next base: position 239,091 of record WWET01000849.1, read on the forward strand.
GCAGATGTTGCCCGGCGTAGCTACGACAACGTAGGAACAGCGTGGGGATGCTGGGGGGGGGGATCCCCTAGCGTCCCTACGTTAAGGTTAGTGAAGGTGGGCGGGGAGAGGTAATATAATGAGGGAGGGAGGGCTTAGCGGTAGTACGCTCATGTTACCCATTGCTTTCCCTGTGCGGGAAATACGCCCGCACAGGGGGAGTGTCGGGGAGAGTGGACGCCAATACGCTGTGCTTTAATAAACACAGCGCATCGGCGTAGGTCTGGATCAGGCCCAATGACACTAACATAATGACCACTCATGACTCCTCCTAATTTTCTATAAGGGCTTTAAAACATTTAAAAGTTTTGTTTTTATGTGGTATAAATCTCCCATACAATGAGAATATGTTATACATAAATTTTAGTAAATAGCATGTAGTCTGAAAATGTAACACAGGGCTGGAAGTGAGGGGTATACAGGGTATGTCATACCATCACTTCTCCCACTGATTTAATTGAAATGCTATAAATCACTATTCCCTTCTGTTATTTCTAAATTTTCATACCGCCACTTCTAAATTTCCACTTCAACCACTGCCTACGGAACTAAATTCTGTAAGATAGGATTTACTATCCTAATACTAGCGGATCATCTGGAGGGCACATGCGCCCTCCCCTCCATACAACCCACTCGCGCACTTTGGGGTAGATCCAGGACTAAGTACGCTAGCGTATTTACGCTAGACGGTGATGTAAAAATGCGATTTTGTATGTACTGTGCATGCGCACGCCAAATGTTATGCCACGTAACTCTGAATGTGCGTACCAGCCTGCTATCAGCAGCGTAACACACAAATGGGGAAATGGACTATGATACATGTTAAGATTTAATTTACCACAGCCCCAGACACTACCCCCAGGGAAAATTCAGAAATAGATGTAAATCTCTGCGCTCCCTTAGAATACAGCAGCAGTGATAGAAACAGAGGAATTCCCAAAATTCCCTGATAAGGATATATTTAAAATATCAGAATATATACAATAAATTTATAGAAGAACTATCTCTACAGCACACAGGTAATGAATTCTTGATAGCACACATACATCATGGATGATACACAAGAAATTTTCAATATAGAAAATGTAATCTCTCAAGCAAAAGTTCACAGGTAACTCCCGGATCTTTAAAGTCTTCACTGTTAATCTCCAAAGTGTATGATGAATACGTAAAAGAGGAATAAACAGGAGGGAAAAGACCTTCGTAACAATTGCCTCTTGGGTTGTGTGCACATCATATAGGTGATGTCCACCTTGTGAAGCTCCACCTCTTTGAAGACCGTCAGTTACTCCAAAACTTCATTGATTGGACATCCAATAAAGATACTTGGCTTTTATGCATGTCACTATTTTCTCCAGAATGATAGAAACATAGAAAGTGACGGCAGATAAGAGCAACATGGCCCATCCAGTCTGTCCAATTGTTTATTTAAAACTATACTGACCCTAATCTCTATTTACCCAATGACTCTATTTAGTTTGAGATTTAAGATATCATTATATTTATCCCAAGCATTTTTAAACTGTTCTACTTTGTTAGCCTCCACCTCAGATGGAAGTCTATTCCACTTATCTATCACCCTTTGTTAAGAGACGCATGCTTACCTGCTCCACGCGCCTGCTCTGGTCCCCTCGGTGCGGCTGGCACGGCTTGCGGCGCTCTCCCCACCGCTTCCGGCGCTCTCCTCGCTCTGTGCGCGCGCCCGCCGTCCTGCCGCATAGTCGCGTCCCTGTTGCTAGGGACGCTCTTTCTGATCTCCCTGTGGCTCGCGGCTAGCGTCGGAGCGTTGCTTAGCAACTCCACGCTAGCCTATCTGAGCCCTTGGCGCGCACCCCTCGCCCTGTCATTGGCCAGCACTGGTTTAAAGGGCAGCTCTGCCTCTTTGCCAGTGCTGGTTATAGTTCTGCCTTGCATCCCTGTGATCAGCTCTCTTGTGTGCCTAGTTCTAGCCCTATGCTGCCCTAGTGAATTGACCGTTGAGAGTCCTTCTTTCCTGCCCAGTATCCTTACCTCACCTACCTACCTGTTACCTACCTCTTCGGCCCTCCCACCTTGCTTGTACCTACCCACCTGGTTTGCCCATACTTACCTGCGTGCCTGTGTTTGTGATCCCGCAAGGGATCATTCTGTGTGTCTGAAGGTTAAAAGCCCCAGTGCGTCCCGTCAGTCCCGTCCACCTTCTCAAACGATTATTTGTTAATCGTTGTCAGTCCTGGGCAGTCCCTTCTGCCCAGTCCCACCTCTCGCTCTACTTGTTGTCTGTTACTATTGTCCACAGTCGGGTTTTTACTACTTACCTTTCCACGAGTTCAAGTTCAACAGGGGATGACCACGCCGTCAGGGGTTACCCAGCCCATCCCCACCTTCAGGGGCTCTGGTGAAGACCCCCTGAATGGTAAAGACTCCGACCCCAGGAATTTTCGTACGGCCGACGGTCGTACCCAGTGTAGGGTATAGCCGCCGTAAGCAGGGACTTTACTATGGGAGTGCTAGGGGCGTGTAGGTTGATACGCCCGAGCGTACGTTCGCATTCGCCCGTCGTGCGAATTTTCGTAGCGCTGGATCAGGCCCTATGTAAGCTTAAGAACGGCATTTAACTACGTGTGGTCTTTAGTAGTTATTTAACATAGAAACATAGAAAGTGACGGCACATAAGAGCCACATGGCCCATCTAGTCTGCCCATTTGTTTATCCAAAACTATACTGACCCTAGACCCTATTTACCCTCAATTTGGTTTACAATTTACTACCCTCCAGTTTATATTCATGCCTTCGTGTTCTATTACATCTCTTTCTTTGAAAAATGCCACCCCCCTCTAGCAGGTCACAACCCTTGATATATGTGAAAGTTTCTATCATATCCCCCTGCTCTGCTCCAAGCTATACATGTATAGTTCCTCTAGCCTTCCTTGGTATGATTTGTTACACAGGCCATGGACCATTTTAGTTGCTCTTCTTTACACAATCTCTAATGTATTTATGTCTCTATGGAGATATGGCCTCCAGAACACAGTATTCTAGGTGAGGTCATACCAACGATCTATAAAGAGGCATCACTACTTCTCTCTTTCTGCTACTAATTCCTCTCCCTATGCAACCAAGCATTTGACTTGCCTTTCTCATTGCTTTGTTACATTGCTTGGCTTCCTTTAAGTCACAGGAAATACTCCTGACTCCTAGATTCCTCCTGATGACTCCTAGATCCCTTTCCGCCTCAGTAGTTTCTAGTGTAGTGCTCTTAAGGATATATTGAGCTTTTGGGTTTTTGTGCCCCAAGTGCATGATTTTGCATTTTTTGGCATTAAACTGCAGTTGCCACACTCTTGACCATTCCTCCAGTCTACATAGATCATCCCTCATTTTCTGTACCCCTCCTGGCGTGTCTACTCTGTTACATTTCTTTGTGTCATCTGCAAAAAGGCATATTTTCCCCTCAATGGATTAGTTAGTTAGTTAATTAGTTAGTTAGTTAATTATCTACCCTAAATGCCTCCAGAGTTGTAAGTAACAACTCTGGAGGCATTTACGGTAGATAATTAACTAACTAGGGGCTGGATCCAGACCCCTGTGTGCTTTAGGTATGTGCGGGGGCCTTAAATTACGCAAGTTACCCCGGAGTAAGTTACCCCGTTACTCCCCTTTTTCGGTAGTAATTCTAGACACTTGCTTGTCCAGAAACCTACCTTAACTTTTACGCAATGATCTGCATCCGTCCCATATGCCGGCCCATATTTTGTATGCCTATCCTCACCTGAATGGCAGGGATACGGCATGCGTTAATGAAGGGTCGGCCCCTTTATCATAACTTATAACGTACTGAATTCTGTACATTAGAAGGTACGATTGCGTAACGTCTAGCGCTTGCATGCACCAATGTTACTTGCCAGGGGACAAACACACGTCATTTGACTTTATTCGTTCTGGATCCGGCCCTAGGTCTTTAATATTTTTTTTTTTTGTTTATTTACAATTATTACGATTTTTTTATATTGCTACTGATAATTAAATATGTTTTGATTTGTATTTTTGAAAAGTGATGATATAATATTTATTTATTTTGATATAAGTATGAAATATCATTGATATCTCCTGGTGTTACTGAACCCATGAGAAAATCTCATTTAGCTGCCTTCTTTGTTAATTCTTAATTTATATCTGCTCCACATATGCCCAGGTGTATTCTGGCAACAATAAATGCTTTCAAAAGGGATGGATTATTGCTGTGGAAATAAAATGTTTTACCACCACAGTCCATTGTTTAAAGTTAGATTTTTCCCAAGGGGCATTTTTAATATTCCTTATATGCTCCAGTAACTGTCATTGAAGTGTCATCCTAACATATTGTAAATGGCGGGGTAATATGAAGCAAAAATCACAGTATAGGATTCGCAGTTATATGGCTCTCTGATGTCCCATTTGTAGATTTTTTAGGTCGTCTTCTGCATATCTGAGTATATTCACCATAAAACCAGATAAGATTTGGATCTAATTGGATTATGTTCCAGTGTTTTTTTGAAGCCAGAAAGTGCCTATAATTCTCACTTCTTCATCAGATTCCCATATATTTTGCATGTTGTGTGTTTGCATCTATAGTTTTTACTGCCTGAAAGACTTCGCGTACACTTTTCTTAGGATATCCCCTGTAAGTCAATCCTTTTTCTAGATCTTGGGATCTCTGTATAATTATCTGCTGTTTACAACAGTATCATTGAATTTCTAACAATTCTCCCTCAGGATTCCTCTTTCATGAAGAAACACTGAGTTTGTAGCTGTCTTCTTATGAAAAAGGTCAGTACGTAATGTGCCATCCGGTTCTGTTTTGATTGTGACATCCAGTAAATCAATCCTGGATGAACTAATGGTAGCTGTTAATACACATAACACATATAATTCATGTTTTCTGGTCAGGTAGATGTTTGTATCTGTGGGCACATTTTGTACCGACTGTAGTACCTCTAGAAGTTTTCATCTAAGACAACATAATGGCTTTTTAGCACAAACTTCAATACAACAGAAAATCATTTATGGGTTTATTTCTCCCCATGTTAAAGATGTATCATACAGCCTTTATATTGGGCTTCTACATCACAGGTAGCTAACAGAGTGTTTTGTTTCAGTTGTAATACACTGGGATGATTATCGATCCCAACAGGGGGTGCCCCGATAAACGGGACAAAATTACGCCAGGGAAACATCTCACTATCGACACCATACACTTCTCCTGATGGGACCGATAATCCTAGCAGCAGAGGGAGGCACTTAAAGAATAGGGAGCCGTTTAGTAAGCTGATTGGCTGCCTTAAATTATTGGGCACTGGCACACAATTTTAATCAAACATGCCAAAAGACCAACTATTCGTACCAGAGTGTTTCTGGTGCGTTTATCTGGCATTTTAAAAATTGATCTTGTCCATTAACTAGAGCGATTATTTGCCCGATCATAAGATAATTTAATGATCGGGCAGATAATCACTCCAGTGCATGACCAGCTTAAGACTTGGAGCTTCATAAGTAGATCTTGGGTATCTCATACATATATAACGGGAAAGAGAAAACATGTTTTGTTTTTTTAAAAAAATATTTTTATTGATGATATTGCATTATACATGGAATGTGCTTTGAACATTTTTATGACAATTGTTTAAACTTACATCAAATCGTCATGAATATGTTAAGGTAACAACAAGTAAGATATGAGATCCTCTACCGCCTGGATGACCAGTGATCGGCGGGAGTTTAATTAACTAACACTTCAGTTGTCTATTATGATACGTGAATATCCATTACGGATCAACTTTTACTCTTAGACATTCTGTAACCGTTATACCAAATGTCAAATAACAAATAACAAGTAGCGAGGCATACTGCACGTTTCTGTCTGCTAATATCTATTTCTGATTTATTACTATAGGTATGTTGCCTAAGTGAGATTCCAATAGATACCAAGAAGTGTTGCATATAGAATCCTTAATTCTGCCTTGCATTGTCGGATGAAGTATATTAATATAACCTCCCCAACATTTCATAAATCCTTCCACCCTTTTTTCTTTTTCCAATAGAGTCTCAATCCACTCCATTTTAAAGAGAAAAAATAGCTTGTCCAAGAACAGCTTCATGGATGGACGTGTAGTAGACATCCAACACTGGAGGATCACTTTCTTAGCTGCCGCACTCACTAATAGAGCTAACTTCTTAATAACTCTGGGTACCCGCCCTTCCATTGGAAATGTACCAAACACTGCCCATTCAGGTGTAAAATCAAAGTTACAAATTAGGTGTTCTTCCACAAAACCCCGGATCTGCAGCCAAAATCGCCTTATCATGGGACATTCCCATAGACAGTGGAACATATGCGCGTCCAGCCTACCGCACTTAGGACAAGCCGAGGAATCCCTATTTCCCATTGCATGCAACCGTTTAGGTGAAAAATAAGCATAGTGATAGATTTTATATAACATGTCTCGATATTGGTTAGATTTAATTACTTGACACGACCTGTATAAATCCTTAATTAAACTATTCTCTGATAAAGTAGGGAAATGAGTAATCCACTTAGCCAAGCCGGTCGTAGTCTGCGCATAGTCTAATGTATCCCTCAAGAACCTATAATGTACCGTTATAGCCCCTCTTTGCGGAGGGGGTTGGGCCAACACTTTATCCAGCGGGTTATTCCAGTCCGCTTCGGAAAGGCCACGAATCGTCCTTGCAGTGTAATACTGAGCCTGCAAAAAAGCCATTGGATAGTGGCTCAAGAAGTAATGCTTCTCTTTAGCTTGTACAAAGGTGAGAGGCTTCCTGATATTATGATCCACCAGATGACCAATATTGGACACTCCTCGTTGCTTCCATCTGTGGAAGGGAAAGTAAGCTGTCCCTCCCTGAAAGGTAGGGTTAGACAGGAATGGCAAGAACAATGATTTGTAACCATTTAGGCTATGTTTTGTCCGGAGAATATGCCACACTTTCCTAGTATGCCACAATAAAGGGTTGCTTTTGATTTTAGGTAGTATTTCGTGGTCCGGCATATGTAGGAAACCTATCAGGCCTATGCCATTCAAGAAAGCTTGTTCCACATTCCCGTCGCAGTACACCCAAGTCTCATGCAACCAATCGCGGAGGTATCTTAATAGTGCTGCCAGATTATAATTTCTCACACTCGGTAGATTCAGCCCTCCATTGGTAGTTGGCTGCTGTAATTTTACCATACTGATACGCGATGCACCATCCAGCCATATAAACTTTCTGAATAATGCATGTATTTTCCTAACCGTCTTCTGAGGTATCAGTAACGGCAGTGACTGTATTATGTACATTAATCTGGGGAATGTAATCATTTTAATTAAATTTATGCGACCCAAGAAAGACAGTGGTAGTGAGCGCCAGCCTCGCAGCTCCTCCTGAATAGTCGTTATCGCAGCCCCATAATTTAGGTCATAAAGCTTAGAAGGGTTTTTTGGTAATTTAATACCAAGATATAGAATGTGGTCCTTTGCCCATTGGAAACCCAAATGCCTGCCCCATCCCGGGATATAAACAGTTCTACTCAGTGACATCGCAACAGATTTGGTCATGTTTACCGCGAAGCCCGAGAGTCTCCCAAACTCTGCCAGCTTACCCAATATTAGATCAACTGAGTCCCTCGGGTTTGAAATATACAGTAATACGTCATCTGCAAATGCCGTTAGTTTTAGTTCCATCCTTCCTATTTTTATTCCTCGGAAAGTTTCCAAATTGTCCAGAATTCGAAATAAGGGATCTATGGACAAGTTAAACAGCAGGGGCGATATCGGCACCCCTGTCGCGTACCCCTACCCATCATTATTTCCCCGCCCACTACCCCATTAATACATAGCTTAGTTTTGGGATCCATATAGAAGAATTTGACCAAATTAATAAAAGATTCGTCAAAGCCTCTTGCCAGCAGGACAGAGTATAAGTGGGACCAGGAGACCATGTCAAAGGCCTTATGTGTGTCTAAGCTAAGCAACATTTGGTCACCCGGTGCTCACTGGTGTGCGCTTATCACTGCCGCTATTGCCGTCCTAATTGCTTTTACTGCCTGCCTACCCTGCATAAAACCTGACTGATGGTGTGTCAATAAGCCAGGTAACACCGCCTGAAGGCGATTGGCAAAATTTTTTGAGAGTATCTTAAAGTCGAGAAAACATGTTTACCTAGGTGTGCATCAGTAAATTTACTGGCCTTTCCAGTAAGGCTGATGTTCCTCTCTCAAATACCTATAAGGACTTTTGGAAATGATTCAGTTTTTTTTTATACCTTCTGTTATGTTATTGTAGACTTTCAAAGAGTATTCTGCCAGGTTACTGAAAAACAATTTATAAGAGAAGGAATCCTTTAGTTGTCTACAGGCTTCTGCTAGATACAACTTAACAGGCCATATCACCATGCCCACCTCCCTCTCTTTTCTGCAGGTTGTATAATTACATCTGTCCAGCCATGGAGTTCTTTCAGATCCAATTTCTCTCTTTCGGTTATTTTACAAGATCTGGATGGGTAAGGAAAGAAAATTCCCCAGAATACTGTTATTAACCAGTAGCTAACCTGTCATTCTATCTGTAAAATAAATTGCAGAAGTACTCATTAAGGTGTTGATAACAATGCACAAATTCTATGAAAAATCTATACCTGTTTTAGGATCTAGCTGAAATTTTGATTTGTTCTTTGAGAGAAGCAAAGTACATTGGTATATTAACATTCAAATCCTCCAAATCCATGAGTGCTTGCATTTCCTGTTCCGAGTTAAACATATGAATGGTGTCACTTACAGTATGTTGCTTTCAGTTCAGAGTTTTTAAAGTAATTTTCTTAAATGAAAACCAAAACCTGCTGAAATCATTTGTTAGTGAAAAAGACAAGACTTTTTCTAAACTTATGTGTTCACAGATCCATGTGAATTAAGTACGCACGGATTCGTTAAAATACGCACCTACGTTGCAAGGCAACACCCATGACACTCCCCTCACACGGACGGGTTTTTGGTGACCTATGCCTCCATAAGTCTACATGCATTTTTACATGCCTAAGTTGCTTAGGTACGTACATACTTTACTAACCGTGCCCTCAAAAGGCCATTTAAATGCCCCCCCACCCACTTTCGCATAAGTTCACAGGTACGGAATTCAAGCACGCCCCTATGTATGTATGTTACTAAAGATGATTTTCGAATCTGTGCCTAATGGACTGCCTAAATCCTACGTAACTAGCATAAAAAAAGTTACTACGCATGCGCAGTTACTTTGATCCTAAAAAGTAGCAAAATGGTATCTGTAAATACGATCCTCTGTTGTTACAATCTCTAACCCTCCTACGACTGACGCTGCCCTCCAGGCGACATACCTCAAACTTCAGAGCAGAATGAGGCATACAAAATGGCTGACCTATAAATACAACCTAAACCCTCCGCCCCTAGTACCACCCACCCCAACAAGCAAAACCTAACCCCCCTTAAAGCAGCAGTACCAATTACATGTCCCTGGGGCAAGCAGCCTGCAGTCAAGGAGGTTATTTGCTCTCGTGCTTATTCAAGCACTCATTTTTATTTTTATAGATTGTAGATGGGTTTGTGTGAATACCAATAATGAACCGGATCCCCACCTCCGCACGTTTTCTCTATCAATCTCTACATTGGCTTCCTATCATCTTCAGAATTCTCTATAAACTCCTTACCACCACCTTAAGACTCTCTCCTCCTCCACTGCACCCTACTTTTCATACCTTATGCCCATCAACACTCCCTTCTGTCCCCTCCACTCTACCAACAGCCACCACCTAACCTCTCATTCCCATCTCCAATACTTCTCCTTTGCTGCCCCTTGGCACTGGAATAACATACTGGAATTAGACTATCCACCACCCTCCAAACCTTAAAGCTCTCCCTCAATTCGAACTTCTTTAGACTAGCCTACCCTTCCTCATCCTAACCTTCCCCTCCCCTTACCTTGCTAACTCCTAATCTCCTATCCCTTTCCCCCTTTACATCCATATGTCTCCTCAGTTCTCTTTATATTTGACTACCCTATTACCACCACATTTTATGCTTTATATATTTTATTGTACCCTATATTGGAGGATATAGAAGAAAAAAGCAGAGGAGTTTTAAAGTTAAGTAATGTTTTGGATGCATGGGTGTAACTATAGGGGGTGCACCGGGGCCCAGTGACTTAGGCAGCCTGCTGGACCAGCAACCAACCCACTGTACCACAGCAGAAGCTGGGACCGACTGTTTGGTAAGCAGCGCTGTGGAGACAGACTTCACAGTACTGCTTAGTAAGACAGAGTAGCTATCAATCAGTCAGTCAGTCACTAGAGAGATGACTATGAAGGACGGCCTCTCTTCTATACAATGTCAGTTACATTAAAAAGAAAAACAGAAAGAAAAGAAAAATCCATCTTACCGCACTTTGCCATCCCTCGGTCCCTCTGAGAGGAGCTGCAGTATGGCAGGTGATCCACAGTGTTCAGCCAGCGTTAGTCCATTGATGGACACACTGTGAACATAGCTCAGTCTCAACCAGTGCTATCCGGCTGAAGACCGAGAAGCTCCTGCCACACGCAGTTCCTTTTAGATTGTTTTTCCATTATTGTACAGTATGTGTTTATATATATCCACTATAGACAGACTCCACAGCAACAGTCGGTGCCAGCTCCTGAGGTGGTGCAGTGAGTTGGTTGCTGGCCCAGTAGCCCCCTAAGTCACTGGGCCCCGATGCAATCGCACCCATTGCACCCCCTATAGTTACACCCATTTGTCTACTGAAACATTACTTAACTTTAAATCTTCTCTGCTCCTTTTCTTCTTCTATATCCTCCTACTTGTTGATCACTCCTTTGTGTCATCACCATAATGACTAAAGTAGGAACTCTAGCGCACTATTTCATCTACTACAGGGCAGAGGATAAGCTTATTACTTCCCTGCAGCCTCTTTGAAACACCATTGCTGCTTCTGTGGTGGGCTGCTAGCAGAAGGCTAACCATACAATCTATAAAGGCAGCTAAGCAGCTCGTGGCTGGATTGTGCACCTGGCGAATTTCCCAAAGAGCTTTAAGATCTGCTTACCATGACTTCCAAAACAATTAATATTAGAACTTTGTATACACGAATGGTACAGTGATTCTGTGAATGGCATTTTGTTAAATACCAACCACGTAGCAGCAAGTAAAAAAAATGGAAAAATTATGGATCTAATGAACCCAATTTACACTGCCAAATGAAGACTATAAAATTATGCAAACATTAATTCACAATTGAATCCAGATTCATATAAACAGTTTAAGCTTGAGGGGATGTTTTGGGAAAATTCTTGGTACACATCAGGCCCTTTAGTTTAACATGACATCATCTAAATGTGGTATCATAGACATGACAGAGAGTTTAGTGTATGACCCATAGTCTCAACAGATACCAGATTGGAAACCTACTGAGCATTGTTGGGATGTGATGCAATGGAAGATTTGTAGAATGAAAATGCAAAACATAAATCTGCCTGATGCAATGTTGTTACTATGAGACATAGGGCCTGATCCAGACCTACGCTCATGAAACGCTCCTGTGCGTAGGGTATTTACACCAGCGTACCTACGATGCACTCCCATAGGCACTCCATTGGTCATACTTACTCTTGCCGTCTTACGCCCAGCAAACCCTACCCTAACTTTTCTGATCGTAACCGCGAGTGGCCGTAAGCTCCTTGCTTTGTTACGATGCTTAGCACACCCATACTGTACGATTTAAATGCCTCATCCCACCCTATTGAATTTCTGAGCGTAACATCTTCCCCACTCATGCGCAGTAAGTACAAATAGCCACTTTTACACTTACGACCACCGTAAAAACGCACACGAGTGTAGGTCTGGATCAGGCCCATAGTCTTGAATGACTGTTTTCCAGCACCTTCTTGAAATAATGCAACCGGAAATTCAAAATGAGCTAAGGGCCTTATTGCGTGCTATAATTAAGAGATATTGGGCCGATCCAGACTTTCGTATTATATTGGATTCCTGAGTTAAAGATGCTTGGTTGCACTTCACAGAAAAAAGTGTGTTGATTTTTTAACCACCCCTACTTGCATCGACAAACATACCGCTACCAGGCCTAACCTGTGCACCTTTACTGTGCAGGAATTTAGAACTTCCTTTTACACTGTTGCAAGTGTCATTCTTCTTTAGCCTGGATAGGTTCAAATGCATTCCGAGCATTTAGCAGGGATGCATATACATGTGCAGTATTAAAATAAACATGCCTGATCTGATTATAACCTGTCTAAGTGACAAGTGACAAAAATTGGTAGTCTAGATCTAGTCCAATAATTAATAATATACTGGCATAGCATAACATAATAAAATAAAACTAAACACAAATACACACATAAAATGCATTAAGCACAGCAAATCTAATCTTATCGGTAATATTAGTTTTAAGCAAAATAGACAAAAGGATAATTATCATATTTATTTTGGAATGGGACAACAAAATAGTCATATATTATCTCAATGTGCAGTATTAAGACCTATATCCTGGCAGAGCTTTCTATTATTGTCTAGAACTTAAAAATGAACAATGGATGATTCTAACCTAGACAGGACATGTGTTGTATTACTATACATTTATACTGGGATATTACAGTAATTGCAGTCACTATGCCAGTATAACCATAAAATAGAACCATAAAAGAAAATATTTAGTATTTTTATAGGAATAGTATTTCAGATTAACTAGACTATAGCTTAGAGGCATTTAAATCCTAAATTGAATATCCTATGGTAAATCATCATTAGATGGCTGCAATTATAGCTCAAATAAAATGTTGAATGCTTAAACATGCAGAAACGCTCAGTGGTTTTGTCTTGAGTTTTGACACAGGGAATCCTTTCTTCTGAGTATAAAACATCTAATCTAATCAAGAGTAAAACGGCAAAATAGCTACTAATGATTAGCAATAAAGCGGAATCAGTTGTATGATGTACTTTTTATTGAAAAAGTATTTTGTTAAGAAGCGCATACATTCATAGTGTTCCATATTGATGTTGATATTTTAAAGTAATCTTGCTTAAAATAAACATTAAGAAAATAATAGTTTTTACAAAGGAGGTGCTTTCCAGTGAGTATGGGAAAAATCCAGGATACTAGGACGTCCGATTTTCCATTTTTCTTTCTGTGTACAGTAAGTCAGAATACTTTAGCTTCTATTTTTACATACTTAGGGGTTTATTTACTTACCTGGTCATTTCCCTGTAAACAAAGCTTCACTGCGAGCCTGGCAGCTTCGTTCACAGTATTTACAAATACTTACTCCTCCTGCAAGGTCCTGTGATGGTCTTTCGGGTCTTCACAGGACTTCTCATTAATACATAATATGAATGAAGTCCTGCACATGTGCAAAGACTCCATTGCAGGGTCTATTGCATGTGCAGTGTGTTCATGTCGGGACTTTGAAATTGGCAGTCAGTCGCGTCACCCGGACAGGTAAGTCCTGTCTTCTTGTTTTTCGTTGATGAATGATGAACGTTGATGAATAAATGATTGTTATGCTATATATATATATATATATATATATATATATATATAGCGTAACAATCATTTCTATATATATATGTATTTTCATTAAGAAAATTAAACTTTTTTTTACTTAAATTGACATGTGTTTTTAATTTTCATATGTATTCCAGCGGTCTCCCAATATATACACCCCTTTTCATCCCCTTAATAACAGCCATTAGGGGGAGGAAAAGAGGGATATATGGGGACATCGCTGGAATTCTTACCTAATGCCAGCCTAAGCGTGTAAAACTCAGCTCCGGCTTTTTGTAAATATCTTTCTCTTCATATTTATGCGATAGTGCCAGTATTTGCTACAAAATTCTCACTATCGCATAAAAATGATCTTTGTAAATAGACCCCATAGAAAGAAAGATGTCACCTTGTACCTCAAACAGTTTATAGCAGGGTTGCCGACTTTTTAGAGCTTTCCTCCAGGAGAAACCAGAGGGAAGCCATCGATTTCTGCATGGGGGCGGGTCTTAATGATGCGGAAATCTTGTCATTAAGTCCCGCCCCCTGTCAATCACTCCTGTAATCTCTAGTGTTTCAAGGGATGTGCGGGGTTTGATGATGTCATCAAGCCCCGCACATCCCTAGTAACGCTAGGGATTACAGTAGTAATTGATGGCTGGTGGGGCTTGCGGGAGCTTTGCCGGCTCTCCCGGGATACCAGGAGAACTGCCCAAATTTCAGGAGTCTCCCAGTATTCCGGGAGAGTCGGCAACCCTGGTTTATAGGCTATTTAATAACTTTTAGAGATATTAGGTAGGTACTTGTTTAACACCACCCCACCCCTATAGTTAGTGCAGTAACAAACTCAATATTACAGAATGACAAATGTGTTCCTCAATGGATTGTGATTAAACTACACTGCATAATACATTACACAATCCCTATTTATTAAGTGGGCCACAATGTTTTGGAAGTTATCTTCACACAACAAAGATCTATTAGAGTACTTATACATCTGACATTTTTGACTGCAATCAGGTATTTACCCTTCCTTCACAGCTTACCAAAGGACCTTTTTTTTTAGCGGTGTTTGCTGTGCATAGCTGGGCCAGGAAAATATGCAGAGCATCTTACTTTCTGTTACCAACGTCTTACTACCTGTTACCACCTCTGCTAGTTCCAACTCATTTTGTTTAGTTCCAGTTTCAGTTTAACAGGGATAATGGGCTGGATCCAGACTTAAGTAAGTAAGTGCTTCAAATTAGTTACTCCTGGGCTAAACCATGTTGCTTGCAGGGGGAGTCAAGTTAATTGTATTCTTTGCATGCAGGGATATATCTTTGAATTGCTTACTGCACACAGATACTGACCAGCGTTACTATCACACTGTTATTTAAACTTGGGATAGGAAACATCACCTCTCAACTCTAATACTGTTTGCAACACATGAAATATGACTCCCCTGCAATCAACATGGTTTAGCCCAGGAGTAACTAATTTCAAGCACTTACTTAAGTCTGGATCCAGCCCAATGTCCTTATTTCAGCAGAGGCTGATGCTGCTGTTGCTGTTGTCATCCTGTGACCCTTTGCAGTTATAAGTGTATTCCAATATTCTAAGTAGTTTTGTTGGCGGCAGCTAGGTTTCACAATGACCTTTTAAAACAGCTCATATTCTATTTATGTGATTCACACATTGTAACATGTCTATGTTTTTTTTTTATAGAAAAGTATTTTCCATAGGCTCTAGCAATGCAGAATATTTTGCAATAAAAAAACAAAGACCCCATAGGGCTGTAATGAGCATAAACGGCAGGCAGGGACCCATTTTAGCACCAGGTCAGCCAAGGGTTAATAGGTTGTTAGGGGAATAGATAGGATTGGTTAGGCTAGGGGCTAATAGGGTGGTTTGTAATGCTTTTAGATTTGGTGGGATCGGAAAGGGGAGTGGTTAAGTACAATATAATTGAGTTCTGTCTGGGAGGGGCTTCTCTCTTCACTTCTGGAAATATCCTTCCCTCCCTCCCATAAAGTTGGTTAAGTGATTTCTAACATGTCTTTTTTTCCCCATTCAGATGGTGCATTGTTTGGCAGTGGCAGTGCTGGGGTCAGCAAGGTAAATGGCACAATTTGAGAGAATGCTAAGCTAGAGCAAACAGTCTGTTGGTACTCAAGCCAGGAGAGTTGCAAGGACACCATTCCTGAGTGGTTGAGTCCATTATGTATGCCACCTTCCAGGTACTGGGGTGAACATTATGATTGGGTTGTGTGGGTATGGCCGTTTGCTGGAGGTGCCAAGGTTGTTAATGGTTATGTTTAGTTAAGTGTTAAGTTAGGCGCTGAACCCCCCATTCTGCTATTTGGGCTTACTATTCACTGCTGGAGGACACAGCTTTAGTCATCAATTACAATTCGGCCCAATTAACTAATTAATAAACCATGTTCACTTTTAATTGCATCTACTGTTTCAGTGTGTTTATTTAATTAAGGTGTGTATGGCTGAATGGAGGGTGAATGGGGACTATGCCGTTTTCCGTTTAAAGACCAACACAGAAAATAAACTGAGCCTTTGTCAAAGCCATAATTGACAACCATAATGGCCCTGTCACACACACAACTATAGCTACAGCTATAGTTTTAATGTCCACAAACAATATAAGAGCATCACGAACTGCCGTTTTTTTCTCAAATGTCAAATATTATGTTTTGTCATTGGAATTATAACATTTCAGTTATAGTTTTATTCTTATCATTTTCATACTTTAATTATTACACCTTGACAAAATTTAGGGGAGCAAGAGCCCACAGGAGGAGGGATTTGCAGAAGTTGTAGGATTAGAGACTTAGGTGCAATCACAGTAGACCAAATATGTGCTGAGTGTTTCTTTTGCCAATGTCATCAATTAGGTGGTGCAGATGAAGCAGCGTAGGGTAGAGGGGAAACTGCCACTGCCTTAGGATATAAGACTCGCTCATTTTGGTAAATATGTAAACACACACATGCTTGCTGAGCACATCATTACAAGTAAATTTGGCTAAACAGAATAGAACGCAGCTCGCTACCACTGTCTGCGACTTAGCCCTAGTCAGATATGTACTCACAATTTCATCACAGTCATTGGCACTAGCTATGGGGTCACTAATTCCAGGCAGGACTCCACAGCTATATGAGAACACTGGAGTAATGTTAACCTTGTGATCGCTTCACCTAGGGTATGGAAATATAGCTTAGTCCTTGAGCAGACAGCTTGCGTAAATCAGTTGAAACCTGTTGCTTTTATCTATTTATTTTTTGGTCCATTTTTCTACATGTCTTTAATTGCTCTACTCTTCTCTCTCCTATTATATATAACCATTTAATTCAGTCATGGGTGTGACTCTACAGCTTTTGAAGATCTATAGTGGGACACAATGGTTGTAAAGGCTGCTTAGGTGTAACCTACAGTCTCTACCGGGTCTACTCAGTTTAATATTCTTTAAAACAATGAAGAAAAACAGACAGAGTGGGATGAAATTTCTGCTATGGTATCAGTCTGTCCTGTCCGTGTGTCTTTTTCATAGAGTTTTCAGCCATTGCATCACTGTCCAGTCTATGGCTATGTTTCTGTGTTCTAGCTTCACCTATAGCTATGTTGTCTTTATAACAAAGGACCAGATTCGGACTTGAGAACGACATCTCACTTATGGACGCACATGAGTTCCATATGATAGGATTTAAGTCCAAAGGGGTCCAAAGGGGCAGTTCTTCCCCTCCGTCTGCCAAGGTGAACAGAGGGAGTGTTTTAATTATACAGTAGAAGTGAGAATAAAGACTTACGAGCAGATCAGCGGTCGTATGGACCGCTGATCTGCTCCTGTGATTTAAGTTACTAAAACTTCACGAGAGAGAGGACTGACAAGAGGAGCCCACTCCACCGTGCTAACTTTTAGACCCTTGCACTTACGGAAAGAGTGCAGGGATCTGGATCCAAAGAGTGTATATTTACCACCAAACACAGGTTTGTGAACAGTTTATTTTATCAAGTATACGTCTTACCATTTGAAATAAAGTATTAGTGTTCTGTACGGTTGAATGAGAAAATCTTACTGTCAACCAATCCAAACTTTGATCTATTACCAGTGGCGGGCTGGGCCACACCACCATTAGTGGTTCAGGGCCAACGGCCCGCACGGTCAGTCACCAGTGATGCGGGCCCCAGCTGCCGGCTGGATGCTTAAACATGACCTGTGACTAAGTCCTGGCCGCAGCTGTTTACATGTTTACATGGGATTAGACCCTTTGATCTAATACCTGAGGAAGTCAGCACAGGACCAGGTGGTTCTTGCAGATGAAACGCGTTGGGTTGAATTCTATACGTATCCTAGTGGTATCCGAACCAGGGAAACCTGCCTGTTCATCTCCCTCTCCACTCCACGGCAAATTGACTTTCAAACCTTTACAACGGCCGCTGTTTAAATCCTGAACATTTCTCTACACTATTACAAAATAAGTTTGAACACAATTTCCCAAAGTGTACCCATCTCTTAAAAAACATTTTGTTCTGACAATGACGTCTATGAATTAACTAGGAAATACAGTATGACTCAGTGAGGCAAAAAGTACATTTTAAGGTCCTCGTATTGTATACTGATCTTGCTAAGACTTTTCCTCTTATGCAAACATTTGCTTGGTTTTCATATCCCTCTATAATTTCTTAATGAATTGCAGGTGATTTCCACTTTTCAAGCTTGTAACAGTTATTCAGGAATCCTTTTCCTGTTGGAAAGCCATATGTGCTTTTTTTTCCATGCTCCATGACAGAGACTTAAATAAAGTTTTCTCCATTTTTGGCTCAACAGATTGTATGAATTTGTAAGCACACTGCAATATTTCCTTGATAATACTGTGGCCAAAGATTACTAAAAGTTTATTCTTTTTTGTATTTGTTCCATAAATTTCTAATTGTAACTTAAAAACCTGTGAATCTTATGGAATGAAAATTTGAATAAATTAGAACTTAAAAACATGTAACATCTTTTGATGTGTTTTAAAGCTCCATGTCTGGAATGTTGTGTTAATTAAAAGATGCATAGAGAAAAAAAATGAAAAACAATGTAATCTTTGTTTCTTTTCTCAGTGGCGTGGTTGGAAGAGCATTGACCATACATCATTTGTCTAGTGCTTTAGATGTATTTTTGGCTTCAGACGCTGAATTTCATTAGTACAGTTCATTCAAAAAAGACTTACTGTCCTAATTGATGGATAAAATGAATTGCTTCAAGTGCAATAACACAGGCGTTTTCACATTAAGGTCCTCTCAAAATCTTTAATATGTGCACATTGTTGTTTTTAAGTCTTATTTATTCAAATATTCTTTGCTATCTTAGATGGAATGTTTTTGTTAATTAAAAAAAAATTAAATTCTTGAGTATTGGTGGGTTATATAATTAAATAGTATTTAGGAAAGTGGCTGTTTTATTAGCAAATTGAGAAATTCAACTTTTGGCAAGATCTTAAGGAGATTTACTGTAGAAATTTTGGTTTTAGAGACATTTTTTCTCTCTATACTGCTAATATAATACTTATAAACACAGAATGGAAGTTGCTCAATCAATTTATAGGTAAATGTGAACAAAAGCCAGGGGTTAGTCTGCTAGCCACAGAAACAAAGGGGAAAAAAAGCGCCAGCACACTGCCATAATACTTACCATAGTGTGGTACTCAAGTATCTGAAAATTACCTCTGGGACATCCATGGTACAGAGCAAACTATTTTACTATTATAATCACTATTATTTCCTTATATGGCATAGGTTTTCAATACTATAAGGTAATGTGCCAAGATTTTGAATGAGAGTTATGGGGGAAGGCAGAGGACTAATGCAGCCAATGTATAGTAAATGAGTGTTCCCTCAGTAAAGTACGTAGTGTGTGCCACAAGCAGAGCCGCAATCAGAATTTTTTGGGCCCAGGATACAGTGGGGCGCCGCCCCTATGTGACATCATTGGTGACATCACAGGCCCTGTGGACCTTTGTTAACCTTTGCTGGTACGCAGTGCCCATTAATGATGGCAGGCCTCATCAGATCCAGGCCCGGGAGAGTAGTCTTGGCTGCCCCCCTGATGATGGCCCTAGCCACAGGACATACTGTATCTAAGTCCTTGAAGCTGCTACTATTCAAACATAAAGATTGTGTATTGTACTGAAAAGTTAGGGTTCGCAGATTTAGGTTTAAAAAAATACATACATTTTTATTTATTATAACATTATTTGACAGTAAATTTGTCCCTGACTAGAGGCAAGATTTACAACCTTAGTATTAAGCTGCCATGCTGGTGAGGAGAGGCTACTCCCATCGCACGCACAGACTTACAATCTGTGGATTTAAAATTTACTAGCCATCCTCACTTAAAATGGGGACAACTCTGAAGTCTTAACAAGCCCTTAATGCATAATTAGCATGTATACTCCCTCCCAGTCTATGTCATTGCTACATCCCGCACAGTGTTACATGCCCTCACAAACAGCGTGACAGCTGACATTTATCTGATCTCTGCAGTAAGTGTTCTGCTCATTTCTTAGCAGCCAGGATGTCCACTAAAAAGAGAGGGGGCAGGATATAGGCTGACTCCTCATTGGCCTGCAGTCTCCTTAAATTACCAACAGTCCTGTAGTGCGTTGTCAGTTAAAGCACCTGTGTTGCACCAGTTCTTGTTACAGTGCTCTTATAATTTCTTGCGCTTGACTGCCTATCTATTTTCATTGTGTATTTCTCCATTCTGTTTTCTTGTTCTGCCTTTCTCATGGTGCTCCTCTCCACTGCGTGAATGTTGCTGCTCAGTGAATGTGTGAGTGTCTGCTCTTTTGTCTCTGAACAATTATTTGTGTTTTTGTTGCCTTAAGTGCCTTTTCTATCTGGCCTTCTGCTGTGCATTTTCCATCCATCTTGCCTCTTTGCATCCTGTGTCCACTCTATGCTTATACATCTTTCATATCTGTTTGTTTTGTATCTACACACTTACCATGAGTGCTCCTCTGGTCTAACCGGTGTCCAGCACTCCGGTCTGAGTCTAGACTACACCCTTAGGTTTCCAAGTAGTTGTACCTATTCATAGAGCCCATTGCTCTCTTTGTTTTGTGTCTGGTTATTTTGTTTGTCACTCTTCCTGTTCAGTAGTGCAAAATACTTGCCATATACAAATGTTGCCATTAGGTGCTGCGACCTGCTGGATATTAGCAGGCAAGTCTTTCCCCACCACAAGGGGCTCCAGCAAACACTGGGCTCCCAGTTACAAACTGTGCCCCAGGTTAGCACTCACTTCCTAACACCCAGCCATCGGATTAGTCATATTAACATTTCCAGTATGGAAATCCATATTAGAAGTGCAGTGGGTGCAAAATTAAGCAGTAGTCTGGATCCAGTCACATATATTACTGCATTTGCATTGTCAAATAAAGCAGAGTACTCTGTGTATTCAGTGTATTCTATTCAAGCTACAATATGGGTATAAGAAATGTTGTACTTTTGTTTGTAACTAAATTAACCCCCGATATTACTGTACATAGGACTTTTCATTCAGGTCAAGCTGTAACAACAAATCTTAATCTAAGAAGAATCAAACTGACCTGTGAGACTTGGCAATGGCAGATAAGCCTTCAAAGTAGGATAAAATACCATCAAGTCTTCATCAGCCACCCTAAGGCATTTACAGATTACACCACCTATATAACATATATGGCTATAAGTCAAACAGTAACATCAACTTTTGATTTTTCACCTGCAGACTCAGATCCTTCCAATATTTAAAAATTTGTTTGTAGTAACTTGTAACAAATATTTTAAATACTTGCTGATATATTAGAACAGATATATGTATCTTGCATTGATTAAATATATTGCTAAACTTATTACAGAGAAGAAAGGAATATCTTGTACTTTTGAAGAATAAAGAGTCGTCCTTTACAGTTGCCGGTAATTGTTTTATATTACATTTTTGTGCTATTTTCCTTGTCCACATTGTTGCCCAACAGGACATAATGATGAAAGAAGAATAATGAATCTATAATATAACTAATGCAGTGTTTAGAAGGTATGTGTCGCTCAAGGTTTTCTTAAAGAAAGCATCTGAGACTTTAACAATACCTGGAAAACCATATTTTCGTCATACCTCTTGTATACACGGCATAATTTATATTTTAATAAACGTTATTGCTCAATACTGTTGTAAAATAACAGGCCATGACGGTTCTACAGTTAGAAGGCATAACTGATTAGCTCTAGTGATTTTATAACTGTTACAATCAGGGTAATCAGTGCTTGAAGTAAGGGGGTATACGGGGGTATGTCATACCGTCACTTATCCCACTAATTTAATTGAAAAGCACTAAATTCCCCATTCAAGCCTATTATTTCTACATTTTCAGACCACCACTTCTAAATGTCCATACCGAGACTTTTAAATATACATCAACCACTGGGTGTAATAGTTATTAAAATCACTAGAGCCAATCGATAATTTATTATAAATGTTTTGGAATTGTGTTTTACAGCAGTTTAAAATACATGTATCTTATATTAAAAATGATGTAATATATGTCCATATATCTCCAGGGTTCCCAACAGACTGGAGCAGGATTTCAGACATTGCAAATTACTTTGAATAAACATTGCATGCTAGCTTCTAGATCAGGACTCAGCAATTCCCGGGTGACCTGTAATTTGAACATGGTGCTCATATTACTGCTGAA
>WWET01000849.1:263200-282811 GCA_011038615.1 Limnodynastes dumerilii
CTCCCCGTCTCTGTTCAGAGTCTCACAGCGTTACCAGGAAGTGAGGCGCTGTCCATCCAATCAGCAGTGAGTTTCTCTGGACAGAGCTGCACTTCCTGGCAACGCTGGAAACCAATATATATAGGTAACCTAACTCGATTCACCAAAGATAGAAAACCGAATAATGAAAAAGTATATATAAAAAGAGAAATTCTATAAAATAGGGAATGAATGAGGGCCATAGTAAACTTCAACAACATGCTATTTTTTATCTTTTATTCCTATACTAGGAATTCTAACTGGTTCTCTCTATTAGTAAAACAAAACTAAATGTGAATAATAAGAGCCTAAGATTTAGAATGCTTCATACAGTGAATCATATGTGAACAAATTATAATAAATGAAGTGAAAGTGCAAAAGTGCAAATCAATAAATCAATGATAACGATATATCCTTTGAATAGAATTATATCAACTTACAGATAAAAATGAAAGAGTATGAAGATATATTTTTTTTTAAATTGATATGTGAAGAATAATTAATTAATTAAAGTATAGAGTTCTTTAAAAAAAAAAAAAGCGCAACACAAAGTGGAAACCCAACTGGGCAACAGCGCTACGTCTTTCAGATGTAATCCCGGGTTGTAGAGATATAGACTGGTGCCGCAAACAGATAAGAGTCTTGGGCAGTTCCTTCACAGTACACCCCGCTGGGACACTGGAGAGAGATGAATGGGACATAAATGGAGGCTAGAAGGAGATTGTTATTATTATTATTATTAGGAGGAGTCAAGGATGACACCCAGGCATAGGATGGGGGGGGAGAGAAGATGGTGAAGTCACCGATAGTAATGGATATAGTAGGTGTAGAGGGGATACGTGAAGGAGGGAACACTTACATTTTAGTTTTGTCCATGTTAAGGTAGAGAAAGCCCTGGGACATTCATGAAGAGATGGCCGAAAGGCTATCTGATACTTTGGGTAGGAGAGAGGGGGAAAGGTCGGGGAAGAAGTGATAGATTTGAGTGTCATCACCATAGAGGTGATCGTGAAAGCCAAAGGAGCTGATGAGGTCACCCAAAGAGGAGATGTAGAGTGAGAAGAGAAGGGGAGAAAGAACTGAGCCCTGGTGAACACCAACGGGAAAAGGAGTGGTAGGGGAGGAGGAGTCAAGAGATAGTAGGAGAACCAGGAGTGGACAGTGCCAGAGAGGCAGAGAAAGTGAAGGGTGTGCAGCATGAGAGGGTGATCAACAGTGTCAAAGGCTGCTGATAGATCCAGGAGGATGAGAAAAGAGAAGTGGCCCTTAGATTTGGAAGAGAGAAGACCTTAGTCAGGGCAGTTTCAGTGGAGTGGAGGGGGTGGAACCCAAACTAAAGAGGGTGGAGTTGTCAGTGAGGTAGCTGATTAGACGGTTGTAAACAAGCCAATTAAACAGCTTAAAGGCGAAGGGGAGAAGGGAGATGGGTCTGTAGTTGGAGGGTGAGGTGGGGGTCAAGGTTGTTTTTTTTAAAGATGGTAGAGACAAGAGCATGTTTAAAGGGGAGCGGAAGAAGCCAGTGGAGAGGGATAAGTTGAAGAGGTGAGCAAGATGGGAACCAGTGGATGGGATCAAGAGGGCACATTGACGGAGAGGACAACAAAGGAAGGGAGTGAACCTCTTCAGTTGAAGTGGGGATGAAGGTAGACATAGGTGAGTAGCTGGGGAGGAGATGAGAGAGTGGAAATGGAGGGAGATGAAAGGTGATGGAGCTCCTGATGGAGTCAATCTAGACAGTGAAGAAGGGGGCAAAGTCAGAGGCAGAAATGGAGAAAGGGAGTGGAGAAGGAAGGGGGCAGAGAAGAAAGTTGAAGGTGGCAAAGAGGCGGTGGGGTTAGATAATTGGGAGAGGATGAGGGATTTAGCGAAGGTAGAGTTAAAAGAGGAGATGATGAACTTGAAGTGAAGAAAGTCTACAAGGGAAGGGACGTCCTCCAAAGGCATTTTGCAGTACATGAGCATTCTTTTAGGAAAGCTGCAACGTCCAGAGAGTTGAGTTTCTGTTGGGAGAGAATATGTTTAGGTGATGGGGAGGGAGAGGGGGAGGAAGAGATGGAGATGGAGATAAGGTAATGATCAGAGAGTGGGAAGGGAGGGATAAAAAAGTTGGACAGGGAGCATAAGTGGGAGAAAACAAGGTTGAGGTAGTGGCCCAGGTTGTGATTGGGTGCAGAAGTCCACTGTGATAGGCCAAAGTAGGAGGAGAGCGAGAGAAGTTTAATGGTGCTGGGGTTCCAGGGGTTGTCAAAGGGCATGTTGAAATCACCCAGGATGAGGGAGGGGAGGTTGGAAGACAGAAAGTGGGGGAGCTAGACTCCAATGTTATCAATGAATTTGGAGGTGGGACTAGGGAGTGATAGACAACAGCAACACAAAGATGGATAAGTGGTAGAGGCAGATGCAGTGTACCTCAAAGGAGGAGAAGGAGAGAGAGGATTCAGGGGGTATGATGTTGACGGTGCAGCAAGGGGAGAGGAGGAAGCCAACACCACCGCCAAGTCATTCGCTAGGCCTAGGGGTGTGGTAGAAGGGGAGGCTACCATAGGAGAATGCAGAAGGGGATGCAGTTTCAGAGGTGTAGAGCAAGGATTCTGTTATGGCGAGAAGGTTTCAAGAGTTGGAGATAGAGGTCATGGATAACAGGGAAAGGGCAGAGGGTTCTCTCATTTCAAATATCTATTTTTGTGGATCACTTTTTACAAGGTCAAGTAGTGTCTCAGAGATCATATATTAGAGACACATTACATTCTATTAGTAGACTCGAGGGGTTGGAGTAAAAACCTACATATGGTTTCCTCACCCTAGATTTAACTTCCCTCTACACAAATATTCCCTTTCAATTGGGAGTAGATGTGATTAACAATTTTTTGACTCAAGATAATGCCATGGGCACCAGGTTGACACCAAGTTTCGCCAACCTGTACATGGCAGAATTTGAAAATTACCATACATATATATGGGATGGTCCCTTTTGAGAAAACCTGGTGTTCTATGGCCGTTACATTGACGATTTATTTATTATTTGGGGTGGGTATAGTGGGGATAGTTTTTCAGTCGCTTCATTTGTTTCTTATCTTAATTCTAATCAGTTTAATTTGACTTTAACCCACTCATTCCATGCTGCTTCTGTTGATTTTTTTGACATCACCATTTTTCATGACAACTATAACATTTCCGCAAAAAAGTTAATACATTTTTGCAGTGCTCACTATAAACCCTGGATTCATAACATCCCCAGGGGCCATATGAGTCAACTAAGACACAACTGTACTACTCTCCATGGGCCTGATCCAGACCTACGCCTGCCATACTAACTACGGCGAGTGTAAGCGTAAGATCGGCTGAAAAGCTGATCTGCGCATGCGCCGGGCAGATGTTCAATCAACAATCGGGCGTCCGTAGCAGCAGCGTAGTAACGCTGGAGGGGGCGACCCCCAGCGTTACTACGCTGCAGTTAGTGCAGGTAGGCGGGGGGAGGGAGGGTAATGAGGCTGGGAGGGCGGTGTTTGCGTTGCAACGCCGCCGTCCCAGCGTATTAACATTCGCTTACACCGGCTGAAGTTAGGGTAGCCTTCAGCTGGCGTAAGCGAGTGTTCATACAGTAGGACAAGGGGGAGTGTCGGGGGTGTGCAATGATGTTACGCTGAGCGTTAGACCGCTCAGTGTAACATCGTAGGTCTGGATCAGGTCCCGTGACTTTGATAAGCAGGCGCTTTTGATGACGCTAGATTACGTCAATAGAGGTTTTCCTGCAGTTGTTGATGAGGCAAAATGATATGCTAGAAATCTAGATAGAAATGTTCTCATATCTAAAGTTAATAATAAACAAAAATATAATGCTAATTGTATGTCACATACTAATGAGGATATCTTATTTATCAGCAAATTTAATAATACGTCACAGAAGATAAGAAAAATTATCCAGAATTATCATATTAACTGACCAGATCATTAAATATTAGGTTCAATCTCTGTGACTTTATATTTATCCACCAGTCAGTACAACCCACAGTGTTTACCAACTGACCGCCGGCACTGCATACCGTCTGGTGCTGACTTAATTATATAAGAGCTCACAGTGACTTACCTAACACTACAATTGTTTCTGCTATCAAGTCAATTATCTATTTACAAGTTGCATTATTTTTTGTCCACTCATCATTAATTACTCTGTGTTAAACGCTGTAGTCTGGCAGTATGGCCCTGATTCAGAGATTGAAAATAAGAGGAAAGTTACTCCTGTTCAGTGCCATTTCTAGACCTAGCAAAGCCCAGGGTGGAAAACATTATATAATAATATATAAAAATGGATGCATCCAGCCTTTAACTTCCATCCCCTTGTATGTGCCCAGCCATCAATTTCTGCCAGTTGTTGTGTCCAGCCTTCTTTTATGCCCTTTATATGTGTCCAGCCTCCCTTTGTGCCCCCTTATATGTATTCAGCCTCCTTTTGTGCCCCCTTATATGTGCCTAGCCTCCTTTTTCCCCCTTATGTGTTCAGCCTCCTTTTGTGCCTTTATATGTGCCCAGCCTTTTTTTGTGCTCTCTTATATGTGCTTAGCCCCCTTTTGTGCCCCTTATGTTTTCAGTCTCCTATTGTGCCTTTAAATGTGCCCAGCCTCCTTTTGTGCTCCCTTATATGTGCTCAGTCTCCTTTTGTGCACCCTTATGTGTTCAGCCTCCTTTTGTGCACCCTTATGTTTTCAGCCTCCTTTTGTGCTGTTATATGTACCCAGCCTCCTTCTGTTCCACCTATGTGCTCAGCCTCCTTTTGTGCTCCCTTATATGTGCCCAGCCTTCTTTTGTGCCCCCTTATGTGCCCTCTTTTTTGTGCCCAGCCTTTCAACTTTTTTATTAAAATCCTATTCTAAACGTACCTTTATCTTCTCCCTCTTGCTCTTTCCACTGCAGCTCTTTCATTCAGCTTTACTGTCCTGGATAGTAGGACCAAATCTATTCCAATGAATAACGCTGCCTTAGAGCGTTATTCAATGAAAAAGATTTGGTACTACAGGGCTCCCGTAGGATATCCAGGACAATCAGCCTAAATTAACTATATCTAAAACTCAAAACAGATTTACATTTACATTTGTTAATAAAGTTAAGTTATGTTTGGAATAAGCATATTTTAATACTATTTTGCAATCCATAGTATTATCTACTGCTCATCAGCATTAATGTCTGCTAAACATCTTAGATTTGGAATATGGATGTTTGTCAGTGTAATAATCAATTAAACTGATAATAATAAGATTGTAATAAATCCAGACTAAATATTTACAAGTTATTTGCAATACTGCATACCAAGTGATTATTCTTAGAGCTATTTGTATTCAGATAAGCCATTTCTATTAGATTCTAATTTGTATCTTAATTTAAAAAAACTATTTTTTGCCATTTTTTTACATGCAAGTAGTCCACTGTCTGGTTATGAAGTCATGATGGATTTTCTCAGAGACAGCTCTGATGAAAAAATAATAATCAGTTCAAGTTCATTATTTTTTTCTGTACAGTATCTAATAACGTGTTCCTTTATTAGATAACTTTGCAGAAATATCCAAAATCTTACATACTCTTCATCCTGGGGTTTTATTACTGCCTATGAGGGACCCCCAAGTCTGTATTTCATGGCACCCACTTTCCATCTCTGTGCTTCTTAAAAGTAGGGAATAAGCTTTGGGATAAGGGGGCATAGGCGTTGGAAGGGATGTCGAGGGAGCCTCTTGCCACCTAAAATATGAAGGGTTTTAAGAAATCAGGGGGCTCTTGTGCAGGATTTGTATATGGGCCCCCCATCCCCTAAGGCAACACCCCGCACCCACACCGCTCCCTCGCAGATAGAATTTTTTTTTTAAAGCGTATGAGCCGGCTGGCTGATATACATACATACGATATCTATAGATTTTGGCTCAGAGTGTGTGTCACAGGGCCTCCCGTTCAGAGGGGCTCATGTGCATTGCACACCCTGCGCCCATTATAGATACGCCAATGGCCACCACAGCAGGGGGTGCTGGGAGGGGGAGGGCTGGCAGAAGATTGCACAGACACAGGGCCAGGCACTGTCTGTGCAATCCTCTGTCAGCGACTCCTCTCCTTCGCAGCAACTCCCTCCCATCTAAGTGATGCTGGTGTGACCCCAATGTTAAGTCAGCATCATTCAGTGAGCAGAGAGAGCGACGCAGAGGAGAGGAGAAGAAGCTGCAGCAGAGTAAGTTTGCAAATGGGAAGGGGGGGAGGGGCACACCAAGGGGATGGGGGGTACCAAGGAGACAGCTAAATTCTTGCCCCCTCCCAACAAAAAATTCTGTGATGCTCCTGGGTAAAAATAAGGCAGTATGACACAAATAAACTGCACCCACTACAAGATTTATATGCCATGACATCAAAATGTTTATGTCCAGCATGTAATAGATCTGTCCATCATAAAATGTAGGTCACTCTCCTGTCACTTCCTATCCCAATATTCAACATACAAGCAATATTCAGAAGGCTTCAGGTGCAATCAATGTTGGGCTTGACTATTTCACGGATCCCAGAATCTCAGAAGTTGTAAGGTGTGAATGCTGTCTATAGTGTATATTTACCATAAAATGTTGTTACTTTGGTAAGAAAAGGCATGTGATGAGCAGGAAGAGAGGGAAATTTTAATTCTTGGACACTAACCATATCTGCCAGACCACCCTTTTGCAATCAAATGGGTTATCACGCTAATTTTAGGTGAGTTTTTTTTGCTTACTGGGAAAAAGCAATATGGGCTAACACGGGAAAGGTCCATTCAAAGAAAATGATGGGAAGTTATTGAAGTGCTTTATACTACTTGTATGGGAAGATAAGACATTGCACCGGAGAAAAGATAGATGTGTTTTAAATTGCATTAAAGGTTTTTTTCAATTTTTTTTGTTTTATTCAGACATTGGGCTGGATCCAGACTTAAGAAGGAGCTTGAAATTAAGGACCGTATTCAGAGATCCGTCCGAGAAAAATTCGCAATTATTCGCACGGACGTAGCAAGGCAACCCCCCTGACACTCCCCTCACACGGACTGGTTTTCTGAGTCTTACGAGTGCCTCGACCTGCCTTATGTTTATGTGGGCATTTCTGTGTGTCGAGTAGTACCATACATGGGTATCTAACTAACTGCGCCCACCCCTTCGCCCACACGCCTTCATTAAAATGCCTCCTCTTGCCCATTTTTATTTAAATTCTCACGTGCGTATTTTTAGGTGGGAGATCCGTGCGTATTTACCCACGTGCGATTCACTAGTCCGTCCGCGAGGCACTTCCGCACGTATAGTCTACGTGAGCTACGTAAGTAAAGTTACTACACATGTGCAGTTGAAACATACCTAAAAATACGCACGGAAATCGCTGCGAAAACGGTTCTCTGAATACGGCCCTAGGAGATGAAAGTTACACGTGGGCTAAACCATGTTGAAGCTGGTCAGTATCTGTGTGCAATAAGCAATTCAAAGATATATCCCTGCATGCAAAGAATACAATTAAATTGGCTCCCCCCGATATCAACATGGTTTTGTCCACGAGTAATTTTCCTCGGATCAAGATCCAGACTTGTGACCGACAGGTCACTTATGCCCTCCAGATGTTACGCTATGGTTACGATTGTAACCCTAGTGTAGCAAAAATCTTATGGAACGTCCCATTTGCATACAAATGCGCTGTGCTTCCCCTCCGCGGGGGGAAGGATGCAAAATTTTGAGTGTGGGAGGGGGCTCCCACACTTGTGCTGAAAAGCGGTTGTACGGACTGCTGATCCGCCCGAGCACTTTAAGGCAGGCTTATGGCAGCGTAATGTAAAATGAGAAGAATACCACTTTAAAAAGTGCTCCTATGCCCTGCAGCAGCTCTCAACACCAAGAGGTCCCACACCTCCAGAAATCAGTAATGCAAAAAAGAGATAGGGTGATGGGAGAAGCGCTGGGGTAGTGAGAAAGATAATATATATTAAATAAATATATGAGTTCAAACTTGAAATAATGGGCTCTATTTACAAAAAAAATAATTTCCCCCGAAGGGAAGCTGCTCCAGGCTCGCCTGTGTTCGCGGCGAGCCTGGCAGGTTCCCCTTAAATATTTACCAATACTCACCCCTCCGCCGAGGTCCCTCGAAGTCCCTCGAAGTCCTCTGCCCGCAGCGCAGGTACTTCATATCGAATGAAGTGCCTGCGCATGCGCAGAGACTTCAAAGCCGCACTTAGAAAATTTCAGCCCAGATATGAAAACTCACTGCGCATGCGCAGGGTCTTCATATCTGGGCCGGAGTCTTCTAAGTATGACGCATCTGCCGGACAGGTGAGTTTTGTCTTTTTTTTAACAGGTTTTAATGTTTTTTTTTATTTTTAGAAGTTTTAAAAAAACAAACAACTTTTTTTTACTTTTTTTTTTTTTACATGGCCGCATCCACCGTCATTCCAGCGGTCTCCCCACACATACCCCGCTTTTCCTCCCCCTAATAACGGCTATTAGGGGGAGGAAAAGGGGGGAATATGGGGAGATTGCTGGCATGAAGTCAATAACGCCATCCTCAGATGGCGTTATTTTTTCCTTCACTGCCAAATCAGAATTTCGGCAGTGAGGGATAGTAACTTTTAATACTGCTTTGGCTCCTGATAAGATCAACGGGCTGCCGAAGCCTCACGAAGTGTTTGTGCATCGCCATGGAAACAGCAGATTTCCATGGCGAATGCAGTTTAGTAAATTTTAAAATGTTCATTTTCAGGTTATAATGAGCGTTTTAGTGTTAAAACACCCATTATCACCCGAAAATATGTATAGTAAAAGCGTTTTAGTGTTAAAACACCCATTATCACCCGAAAATATGTATAGTAAATAGAGCCCAATAAGTGTAGCTTAAAAACGAACTAAAAAAGTAACTAAAACACGGGGAAATAAGTCCGATTCAGTCTTATAATAAGTGTGAAACACTTTAAAAGGTTCTTTTGAAAAGCTCTTCTAAAAATCCGGAAGACAGTGAAACTCCAGATAAATAGATGAGAAAGACAAAAGAGAGAAAATGTGTCAATAATTATGTGATAGTTAATTGCAAATGAATGAGTATCTCACACCCAGATGGAAATGGATAAATAGAGATAAGTTTATGTCCAATAGGGAATTAGGGATATTACACCATAAAACCCACTGGGCTGAAAACCGGTAAAATATATATGACCCAGACCAGATGTAAGTTCCAAATTTTACTAGGTAACGAAATATAAAACCTTATAACATTTACACAACATTAAAATACATTAGACATTAGCACAGGGCTGACAGTTGAAACTCCCCTACCCCAGTTAAGCGAGGGTTCCGTGGGTAAGCTGGCAACAAACACCCGCAGGGACATCCACACCACGGGAATCGGAACCAAACCTCCAGCAGACACGAGGAGACACGGGATCGCGGTGGAGTGGTTAGTTACGGACGGAAGGCCACAGAACACGGAGGTCTGAATTACGGGCCTATACAATTATCTGGCAGATTATCTGAAAGATCTGGCAGTTGGAATGAAAATCTGGTAATGGATGAGAGCAAATGGTATTGTCAGTTGCTCTCATCCATTACCACATTTTCATTCCAACATCCAGATCTTTCAGATAATCTGCCAGATAATTGTATAGTGTGTATGCACCTTAATAACTCGGGAAGCATGTTTAGGACCAGCATCTGCTTCATCTACCACCATTTTTTATCTGTGTCTGATTGCCACAAGGAACAAGAAGACCACAGATTATGAGTGACGTTATTCTTACGTTATTGTAGATTGATAAATAATACTAAATGTCATTATTATGGTTTCCTATTAATTAGAAGGACTGTACTGTTATGAAAGGTGTATATTCTCTTGGCTGACATGCGTTTGCATAGTATTATTTTATTTCTTTTGCCCGTCTCTGAGGGAGGTGTGACTAGCATTTCCTCTTTTGTTCCAAGACATACAAGAATGCACAGCACATCTGTATAAAATTAAGATGGTATTTCTTCCTGTTATGTTCACTTCCAGAGAGCTATACAGTCAAAACATGTCTTCTACACTTGTTTTTTTGGCGGACTTTTAATCCAGAAAGTTAAACGTAGAGCAGGTATTCATAAGTCCCCCAAAAATATTTTAATAGACATGCATTGATGCGTAAAATATATCTATCTGATGTGTTTTATTGTGTTCAATTATTATATGGTTTTCAGGCAACATTAATTGTACAGATACACTATGAATTCCCAAGAACACAAGTATAACAAACTTAGCATCGCTGGGCCGGATCCAGAACTAAGGAAAAAAACTGACCTATGTACACTATGCACGTAAGTCAGCTCTAAATAGATACTGCACACACACACAGGTGTGGGTCCCCGGAAAGAACAGCCCTATTTCGATAGGGCTGTTTTCTCCCAGTCAGTTATGAACTGGTTGGGATTTCATAGCAATCGATCCATGGAGCTCCGAACGCGGTGCTCCGAATGGTAAGGCTGTAAAATACCCCATCCCTTCCCCTAATTCTAACCCTAACCCTCCCCTTCCATTACCCTAACCCTAACCCTCCCTTCCCCACAGCCTGACCCTAACCCTCCCTCCCATGCAGCCTGACCCTAACCCACCATCTCCCGCAGCCTGACCCTAACCCTCCCTTCCCCGCAGCCTGACCCTAATCCACCATCTCCCGCAGCCTGACCCTAACCCTCCCTTCCCCGCAGCCTGACCCTAACCCACCACATCCCACACCCTGACCCTAACCCTCCCTTCCCCGCAGCCTGACCCTAACCCTGGAGAGGTTACTCACCTTTCCCGTGGTCTGGGTCCTGCGTCCGAAACGGAATGGCATACTCACCCATTCTGAAAAAAATTTCTGAACTGAAGGAATATTCAAAATAAGGACATCCGAAAAGGAACTTTCATATGTCCCTATTTCGGAAATCAGACATTCTAACCGGGGACTGTAACCGCACACACACAGTACTTATTCTTCTGCAATGAAACAGCCCGATGCTGTGTTCCATGTGGAAATCAGTTCCCGTTACAGGGACAGAGCGCCCACCATGTGTACAAGCTAGACATGGTGAGTGGCCTTAGGCATTTAAATCGTACATTAAGGACTGAGTTTAGCCCTTACGTGCAATCCACTATTATGCCCGCATGGAGATGCGTTCAGAACAGTTAAGGTTGCCCCCCTGGTCACAGACTCATGCTCTGTTCATAGGAGAGCAGGGGGAGTGCCCTCTCTTACATGCGATAATGTGAATCAGAAAGTCCATAAGGTAACCTTCATTGCAGAGAATTTCTTTGTAAATCTGTATCCGGTCCATTGTCCTTTACAGACCCAACAACATGACCACTTTCATTAAATACTCCACCCCTGAGCTTCTAACTGTCATACTTGCCTGATTTTAAAGCATTAGCTAATGCTGATTGCTTCAACAATGGTGGCTACCATAGAAACCGACAGTTAGAAACTGAGGAGCAGAGCCTTTGGTATCAAATTAAATGGGTGATTTTAGGAGGGTCTACCTTGTACACAACTGCTTCTTCAATTGTCATATAAAAAGAAAGAAATATACATATTAATGGAGGTTCTGGGTGGTCTGAATTTTAATAATGTGAGGATCTGATTTTTTCTTTTTATATATAAACAACATATTCTACAAGTGTGCACACACGTAACACTCCTGCCAGGGGTCAAGTGGTAGGGGAACAGGGGGTCCCAAGTTTTTAATCCTGCTCACAGACCCATTCATTTCATAAAATGCCCCTGCTACATACAAATAACACCTAATATGACGTGTACACACACTGCAACTTGATACTCTTACCCAAGGTTGCCGTCTCTCCCGGAATATCCGCGAGACTCACGAAATTCAGGCAATTTTCCCGGTACCCCTGGAAATGTTATGCTTAACCTTCTGTTTTTAGAGTTTACAGAAAAAATAATTAAAAAAAGCAAATGAATACATAGTAAATAAAAGGATTAAATGTTTTATGTTATACATTTTTTAGATTATTTTTATACATTGATCTCCGTTTTAAGTATACAAACGGACAAATTGAACAAGAATTTTATGCACAACAATATTGTATAAGTTACAATGTGTTTAACATACAATGTGTGGCACTAGATCCTAAGCTGTACTGCAACGCCATGTGTTTTCCAAACAGTAATGAAAAACATACTATAACTCAATATCCAAATGTATTACTGCTCAATGGAGACCTCTAAAAGGTAAGGTATGGTACCACTGTGCGTGCAATTAGCCACACATGGGAAGGCACTCTAAGAATGTTGTGTAGAGCCCACTTTGTAGTAAGTATCGCACATTCACATGTACAAATATAACCTCTTAGTCCCTGCCTGGTCAAACAAACAGTATACTCTAAGGGCCAGATCTGGAATTAAGTACCCTACTGCGCATATAGAGGACTGTGTGCAAATTAGCCATGAGGGAAGCACCACTCCCTCTCTTCCTAGGCTTGTTGTCTAGCAGCCAGGACACCAGCCAATCATTCCCCCTGTTTTGGACTGCTGGTCAATCAGTAGCCAGCAGTCCTATTTAAAGCTCAAGCAGCACCATTCCTCACTGCTTGTTATAGTTCTAGACCTCTAGTCTGTGTCCAACTCTGCCTGTGTGCTCTGCCCTTGTACATTACTGTGATTTCTGAGTGGCCCAGCTTCTGTAGTTTCCCTGTCTTCTCCTTGTGTCCTCCAGCCTTCTTATCCTAGTATGTCCTCCTGTCCTATCCCAGCCCTTTCCCTCTTGCTGTGATTGTGTGGCACCACTTTGGTGTTCTCTCTGTGTAAGTGAGCAAGAGCCATTGTGTGCTCCATTTGTCTCTTTGTGTTGTTTGGCAGATCTAGTCTCTTCTAGCTCTCTTGCTGTGTTTTCACCTGCAATGTCAATCCTGGAATGTTAAAAGCTATAATTTGGAGTTTAAAGTGCCAGTGATGCTGGGCAAAACATTATACCACATCAAACACAGGTAATTAAACCTAGCAGCAATCAATGGAAAACCACAGTAACATTCTCTCCATATGCCTTCACACTTCCTCTCAAAGACCTCCATAAATCACCTAAAGGTTAAGGCACATCACTTTAGACTTACTTCAGAAAAAGCATACATTTAATAGCCTAGAAATAAAGACAGAGAAACCAGTGCTGGCATGAAGGGTCACAGCTTCTACTAAAATTTAAGTGGAAAACAGCTTAACAAACGGCTGGATCCAGACTTAAGTAAGTGCTTGAAATTAATTGCTCCTGGGCTAAACCATGTTGATTGCAGGGGGAGTCAAGTTAATTGTATTCTTTGTATGCAGATACTGACCATCTTTACTATTACACTGTTATTTAGACTTGGGATAGGAAACATCACCTCTCAACTCTAATACTGTTTGCAACAAAAGAAATATGACTCCCCTGCAATCACCATGGTTTAGCCCAGGAGTAACTAATTTCAAGCACTTACTTAAGTCTGGGTCCAGGCCATGGGGCCTGATCCAGAGCTACGGCCGCCGTCGCTAGTATGGCGGCCGTAAGCGTAATGCGCATACGCCGGGCAGATGTTGCCCGGCGTCACTATAGAATCGGGCGTCCATAGTAGCGTTGTAGGGACGCTGCAGGGGACGTCCCCCAGCGTCCCTACACTGAAGTTAGTGTAGGGGGGCGGGGGGAGGGAGGGTAATGAGGCTGGGAGGGCGGCGTTAACGTACTAACGCCGCCGTCCAAGTGTATCAACTACTACCCTGTAGGCTACCCTAACTTCAGCCGGCGTAAGGGAGAGTTAATACGCTCCTACAAGGGGGAGTGTCGGGCTAGAGCAGCGATGTTACGCTGAGCGCTACAGCGCTCAGTGTAACATCGTAGCTCTGGATCAGGCCCATGGTCACTAACTCTGAATAATATATTATATGTCTTGTCAAAGGGCAACCTGCCATCTCCAACCATGAAGAACGGGGTCTACAAACCTTCCCCAGCCGTCATGAACAATCTTCCTCTCCCTCCCAAAAGTCTGCCCACAAAAGAAAGCATCTGCAAGGAATCCATATGCACCGTCCGCTACTAACAATATATAACCTGTAAGTGTGCACATCAGAAACATTTTTTTAGAACCAGTTGACCTTAAGCTGCTGATAAAAGGTATACTACATTGAACCTACTGGGTTTAAAATAGTACATATTTGTATGAGCAGTATTGGTAATCACATACTGAGCTAATAAAAGAATTGTTTACATTGGAAATCCTGGCATGATTTCACAGAATTAAATGTGCATTTCATGTATAATTAAAAAAACGGGTTTACAAGTCAAGACTCAGTACAACTATTTCATTGTATAAATATATTGTTTAGTAAATAACATCTGAAATAGACATGAACTATTCCATCTGCTGTTTAAAGAAAAGAAAATGAGAGGATTTATATGGTACTATAATACTATATGGTATAAGGATAGCCATCTATACATATAGATACATAAATACATTGTTATGATCAAAATCCAGATTCTCACTATTCTAGAGGATCATGTTTTACCAACATGTACTCATGAGGGCAGCAATAGAGGCATGAAGCCTTTAGGTCCTATCATGAAACACTGTCCTGCCTATTGGGGCCGTTTCTTCCCAGCCGGTTTCGAAATGGCTGGGATTTCGATTGCATATGCCATGATGAGACATAGCAAGCGATCCACGGAGAACCAAGCTCTCGGTGCTCCGAAAAGTAAGTAAAAAAAAGTACCCTAATCCTTTCCCTAATGCTAACCCTCCCCTCTCATTACCCTAAACCTAACCCTCCCTTCCTGGCAGCCTGACCCTAACCCACCATCTCCCGCAGCCTGACCCTAATTCTCCCTTCCCTGCAGCCTGACCCTAACCCTCCATCTCCCGCAGCCTGACCCTAGCCCTCTCTCCCCTGCAGCCTAACCCTAACCCTTCCTCCTCTGCAGCCTGACCCTAACCCTTCCTACCCCGTATCCTGGAGAGGTTACTCACCTCTTTTGCGGACCTGCGGTAGCAGCTTTGGACAGATATCGGCGGCGGCGGTATTTGCAAATGAGAATGGGTGATTATGCCAATCGGCATACTCACCCATTCTGGAAAAAAAAAATAGAAACAGGCCAGTATTCAAAATAGGGACATCCGTAAAGGAACTTTTTGGATGTCCCTATTTCGTAAATCAAAGTTTTAGACCGGGGACTGCAACTGGTTAAGATGGTGACATAGAAAAAGCCTTGGTCAATATATCCATGATTGGTATATAAGGACTGCATAGTTCAAAACCATATATTAGAAAGGCATTACATTACACTTGTTATCACTGTTTTTTCCCACCATCAGGTCAATATATTGTAGTTATTAGAATATATGTAGGAGCCTTACATTCTTGCCCAGGGTTGTGTAAAGAGCTGGTTTATACAACCAATTCCAATTAAGCAGGCTAAGTGACATCAGCTAGGGACGTGTTCTCCGCAAAGAAAATCCTATTTTTGAAATACAGGCAGCTGAATCTTCATTTTCAAATGTCTCTATTTTGAAAATATTAGCAATGAGAAAGTTTTACTAATCAATGGGTAAGTATGCCAAATATATTTTTCAGTATATTTACCCATTCATTTCCGAAACCGCTGGCGCAGACCTGGCGCACTGGACCGGACAGGTGAGTATACCAGTTAGGTCTATGGGGGGTCTTAGGGTTAGGCTGTGCAGAAGGTAGTCTTAGGGTCAGAATGTGGGGAGGAGAGGGTTAGGGTTATGCTACAGGGAGGGGAGTCTTACGGTTAAACTGCAGGGAGGGTACTCTTAGGGTTAGGCTGCGGATGAGCTGGCCAGATGGTGGCCGGCGTAACTACGGAAACGCCCGATCTAGGATCGGGCATCCGTAGTCTCAGCGTAGTAACGGCGAGGGGGCGTCCCTCACCGTTACTATGCAAATGTTAGTGTAGGTAGGAGGGGGAAGTAGTTTAATGAGGGAGGGGTTTTAGTTAATACGCTCCTGTTCGAGCGTATTTTCCCTCGCTTACGGCGGCAGAAGTTAGGGTAGCCTTCAGCTTCAGCGTAAGCGAAGGAAAGTATGCTGGGACAGGGGGGAGTGTCGGGGGAAGTACCTGCCGATACGCTGTGCTTTACTAATCACAGCACATCGGTGTAGGTCTGGATTAGGCCCAATGACACTGTAGCAGAGAATGGTTGTAATACATCGACCTCTGTAACGGCAGTTGAAAAACTAGTAATGGCACTGACCACATGCTCACCACTAAGAGGGACTTTCAACGGCATGAAAAGCAGGACATGACCCAGGGCAGAACATTATCATCCCTGTGCTTTCCCTTCTCTCTCTTTTCACAGTAGCCGACACTAGAGAACAGACTGCTCAGGGAAACACTGAGAGGAGACAGTGCAAAGAGCGCTCCTCTCCTACAAAAAGCAGGCATTGGGAGCTTAGAGATAGAACCAATTAGTGCACTAGGCCGTGCAAACAATGATTTATATCAGATCCAGGGAATTAAGAAAAAATAGTTGGAATGAGATAAGTAATATCAAATCTGAGCAGGTCTTTTTCATTCTATGCTTATGAACACAGTTGATCCAAATGTTTAGTGTTGGCTTGGTAAAATTAGACTCAAACAGCAAACATTGGTTCAGTGTCCTTTTTAGAGGGTTGCATGCATCACAGTGGATAGTTATAACAGACTGTTTTGCCCGATTAGTCTAAATGGGAAATATTCAGACCAAACTTTTATGGTACATTTTTTAATTATGTGACCTGCTTAAAAATATCAGGTGCTGCTAGTGCACAAAATTATGGGAAAATTCAGCTCACTGAATGGAACATGGGCCTCCCTTTTCTGCCAGGGTTATCAGCCCCTGCAGGGGAGGGGTATGGTACCGATATTAGGGCCTTTCCATAATGTGATGTTGTCTCGTTTATTGGGCCATATCCTGCTGAGATAGATAATCGTGCTAGTATAATGGCCAGCTTGATTTGTGAGACATGCACTATGACCTACCTATCACACTTTGCATAGGATGCCCAAAAAGGGCATTCTAGGAGTTAACTTTTGGTTACTCTTAGATGTTATAGAACAAATACTTTGTGTAAACTGTACACTTGGAGGAGATTTTGGTCAAATCACCTCAACTCCCATAAAGGCAAAGTCCCGTGAGTTTTGCCTTTAGCAAATTCAACTCGCCAAACATCGCGGGACAAAATTCGTCCAGATGTTTGGCATTGAAAACATACAGCTCACCGGATTCACTATAGGCAATTTGCAAAATCACTACAAAACAACTCGCAGGCTGTGTTTGGGATTTTCAATGAAAGCGCCTCACACAGAGCCTGAAAAACACATGTCAAGCTATTTGACATGTATTTTTCTGTGTGTAAAATCCAAGCGCAGCATGTTTGAAAGCCTTCTAACCATGCTGCGCTGTAGGGGCTCTAGTGTTTCTGACGTCGTCATTAATATAAAAGGCTGCCCCCTAGTGACTGAATGGTCATTAGGAGGGCCACGGAAGAAGAAGCAGGAGCCTGTCCGCATGTCAAGTACAGAAGAGGCCGAGGAGCAGAACAGAACACCGGGGATGCCACTTCTATCAACCGGAGGACAGTCTCCAAGCAACTTGAGAAGATTCAACTCATCAAGCAACTCTTCCCAAGAATGATGACAGCAAACGGTGAGTGACAAACATTTTTATTATTTTTTTTACACCACACAGTACATTGCAATACATTTAGTATAGGACACGGTGGCCACCGGAGGTAAGTGCGCACATTAGGGGGAATTATTAGTCATTATTATTTCACATAGACACTTATAGTAATGTATGTTTTTTTTAACACGCACCACACACAGCGCAGCATGGTTAGAAGTCTTACCATGCTGACGCTGATATTACTACAAGGCTAAGCAATGCTTGTAGATCTATCAGCACAGCATGGATAAGGCTTTCAAGCATGTTGCACTTGTTTTTTTTTTGTTTTTATTTAAACACCCGCGAGTTTCGCTGAATATTTCAAAGACAAATCGCTGTGCTTTTCTATAGAAAATCACTGCAATTTACCCCTTGCAAAATCGACGCAACTCGCGGGTGTTTTAAAAATTCACAGTCAACACGCAGCTTAGTGAATTCGTTGAATTCACGCTGCAAATCGCCTGTAAATCGCTGCGTCTTCCAGCGAATTTAAATCGTTGGGAAAAATTGCCTTTTGTAAATGTACCCCTTGCAGTTCACAATAAAACAAAACTAGCAAGATGTTAAGTCTACAAGAATGAAGCATTTAAACACAATTGCCAAAAAGAGTGTGAAGTTCTTATAGTCTTTTAACCACATCTTTACTATGTGCATCTCTGAATCCAATTAGTCTGTTTATGTTTAAATGTACATATGTGATCAAAGAACAATCAATGGAGTATTAATAGTCTAAATGCAGTGACATCATTATCTCAGAATGCAACTGTAGCAATGCGATCCCATTCATATATTTCCATTGTAAAAGAGAACTCCAATGGGAATGGCATCTTGTATACTTTTTTTTTTATCAAAAAACCCAAATAGGTCTATCCAACCGAAGGTTTAATAAACATTGGTCTTCTAGACCAGAGTTTCTCAATCTTTTTTTGGAGAGTACTAGTTACCCACTATGGAATCATGTCAAGTACCACCTACCCACTATGGAATTATGTCAAGTACCACTTACCTAATAAAAACGGAATGGAAGTTGCTCAATCAATTTATAGGTATATGTTAAACAGGTGCGTGAAAGGCAGGGGTTAATCTGCTTGCCACAGAAACAAAAGGAAAAAATAGCCCCAGCACACTGCCATAAACCAGTAACAAAATCTACTGTTCTATCTGTAAAATAAAACACAGAAATGTTCGTTACACATATTTGATCAAATATGGGATAAGCCACCAGCCACCGTCAAGGCCTTTCTGTATATGGTGGTCCTAACTCTAAAATTGAGAGTCCCAATGTTATATGTTTTAAATTGAGAGCCAACTTACCACTTACCCACTATGGAATTATGTCAAGTATTTTGCATATCATCATACCCATGCACTATATATTTATTTTCAGAGTTTTTGGTGTTTTTGTTTACATATTTTTGTAGTGGTTTTAAGGTATTTTATACATTTGCCATTTAGCCCCCAAGATATCAAGATATTTTATAAATTATGTCCCTGCCCATTTGGTATCTTATGTCCTTATAACCTTACCAGTTGCACTGAGTACCACCTGACAATGGTCCAAGTACTACCATTAGTACTAGTACCACTGCTTGAGAACTTCTGTTCTTGTCCATTAACTAACGAACCAGCAATATTTTACTTGCTAGTAGTCCATTAATAACAAACATAATTAAAGCTGTAACAGAAATTCCCAGTAATATGACACTATTGTGGGTGTTAGAAGTGAACTTTGTTCTTGTCTCCAAGTATATCTTTTCTATTTTGCTAGAGTTGCTAGCGGTGGTCAATGTCTTCTTTGAGGTAGCACAAAAAAATATTTAATTTTATTTCATTAAATTTTGTGCATTTTAACATCAAATGAAATCAGAAGGCAAAACATAATATTGCCCATTCTGGGTGTGGTTC
>WWET01000849.1:282837-297684 GCA_011038615.1 Limnodynastes dumerilii
AGCAGTGAGAACAGCCATTTTTCGAAAGGGCCGTTTTCTTCCAGCCAGTTCCGAAATGGTTCTCAAATCAATTGCTTCTGCCTCGACAAGAAGAAGCAATCGATCATCCCCAGGATGAAGATGCAACAGCAAATGGTAAGTATTTATGTAAACCCAATCCTTATCCTAACCCTCCCTTTCCATTACTCTAACCCTAACTTTCTCTTCCCTGGAGCCTGACCATAAGACACCCTTCCCTGCAGCCTAACCCTAAGACTCCCTTCCCTGAAACCTTATCCTAAGACTCCTCTCCCCAAAACACCCCATAGACTCCTAACCTTAAAACCCCCCATAGAGTCCCTGTAATACTCACCTGTCCGGTGGGTCTGCAGAGGGTCTGCGGTGGTTTCCAAATTAATGAATGGGTAAGAACTTTTTACACACCACTAAGCATATTAAAGGTCAGAGATGCATAAAAAAAAATCACCTTCATACAGTATTATATATCTTGTGTTTTCCCCCATGTCATCTATTGATTTGTAAACAGAACAAAACTGCAATTTGTTAGAATTATATCTTTCTTATGCACTACTGTCATAGAACCAGATCCAGACCGCCAAGCGCTCTGTGCAAGGTCTGTAAGTCCACATGAAGGGCCGTATGCAGAGCTGGTCTTAAAGACCACGTATACGCAACCTACATTGCAACAAGTAACGTAGATTACGTTACAGAATTACTGAGCATATCGGAAAATGTATGCAAATGCGGCCGGAGCTCTGCATACGGCCCGAAATCTCTGGGCGGATCTGCCTATTGTTGCCCACTTACCTTCATCTGCATGCCACTGTGTGGGGATTAGGCTTGTGGATGCCTGCTAACGCACCCCCCCCCCCACCCCAAACCCCACATGGAACTCCTATCATATGGAACTGAGGTCTATATGATAGGAATTATGGGCTGGATCCAGACTTAAGAAGGAGCTTGTAATTAAGAGAGGAAGGTTACACCTGGGAAAAACCATGTGGATTTCAGGTGGAGTCAGGTTAATTGTGTTCTTTGCATGCAGGGATATATCTTTGAATTGCTTACTGCACACAGATACTGACCATCTTTACTATTACACTGTTATTTAGACTTGGGATAGGAAACATCACCTCTCAACTCTAATACTGTTTGCAACAGATAAAATATGACTCCCTACAATCGACATGGTTTAGCCCAGGAGTAACTTTCCTCTTTTAATTTCAAGCACCTTCTTAAGTCTGGATACAGCCCTGTGTTGCGGAACATCTGGCACTTGCATGCGTGCTGCCATATAATTACCCAACTTTTTCAAGCAGCTTGCAGAAGTCAGGTGACGTTATTCTTTTAGTATCAGGTCTATAACTATTTAATAATACACCAATAATAGAGTCGTACAGTTATCGTAATTGCTGCAGGTAACAAGTATAATAAATTACATAACTCTGAATCGATTTACATTGAAAACACATAATCACTGTGTATATTTATGCTAGTAAATTGCAACTTGTATATCCACATAAAATTTTCCTTTTACCAGTACATTGAACTGCCTGGATAAGTTGATAACTTCCTAATTAAAATGAGGACATTTTCCCACACAATCCTGGCAACTTGCCCCTATCTTTTACTGAAAAACAATTATAGACTTCTCACCCCTTTATATTCTTTATTTATTTTTATTTTTTTACTTCTTTATGAACATTGAAGCAAATAAGAAAGTAGTTTATGGAAGGCATTTTATAACTTGTCTTGATTTACTGTCAATCCTTATTCATATCACACAGATGTAACATACTGCAAATCTATTGTATCAATGACATGGGGTTCAGAGGCTATAAAGGTTCTGTGTTTGTTTC
The DNA here is from genome assembly GCA_011038615.1 of Limnodynastes dumerilii. Taxonomy (NCBI): domain Eukaryota; kingdom Metazoa; phylum Chordata; class Amphibia; order Anura; family Limnodynastidae; genus Limnodynastes; species Limnodynastes dumerilii. The sequence continues at coordinate 284,697 of WWET01000849.1, forward strand.
CTGACAGTTCCTGATGCAAGACCCGACATCGACAGGTTAGTAGGCTTAGGCTGCAGGGAGGGGATGTAGTGTAGCAGGGTAGTCTTAGGGTTAGGCTGCAGGGAGGTGATGGAGCAGAGAATGTGAGACTTAGGGTTAGGATACAGGGAGGAGATGGAACCTAGAAGTGGAGACTTTGGGTTAGGCTGGGGGGAGAGAAAGAGAGATTGGAGAAGTTGAGTCTTAGGGATAGGCTGCGGGGAATGGAGGGTTAGGGTAAGGATTAGGATGGAAAAATAGTTAACAGTCAGTGCTATGGATGCCTGTTGGGGTTCTTTGATTTTGTGTTTTCGAAGGGGATGGAATAGTCACTGGTTGTCAAATGTCATAAATGTGCTGTCAAAAAAACAGTCCTGTCATAAACTATTTTGAAGGTACTCCCTATGAGTAATGGAAAAAACTCTATTGAAAATCACTAACTCCAATATGTCCCTTGATGAAACAAGCTTAGTCAGTTACAAAGCTAAGCTTATTTATCCAGTGACTGATCAACCATTAGTCTCACAGGGCTGCAGCCTAGAGCACAAGATTTTTGGGATGCCTAGTTGGGGGGCCTTGGAGCTTGGTTGTTGTACATAAGCCTAGCATGGAAGGCATATTAACACATCAAGAGTTTTAGACTAGGGCGACTGTAACTTTAATCAGGTCCTGATGATCACAGCCCATTTAAGTTGTGAAGTAGACAAGCATAATGGGGTAGATGCAGACCTACGGGCTAGTTACGTTACAACGCGTAGCATATTTACGCTAGCGTAATTGCTATGCACTCGCTCGTACGTACTTTGACCGTTTTACGCTGCCCAAACCCTATGTTAACTTTTCAAAGCATAAGTACTGACATACATAATGCATTTACGTACATGACGGCCAAACCCAGCCCATTCTGTCCAATTTAAATGCCTCCCTCCGCCTCCAAGGCGTAATTACGTGTGTCGTATTGATGCCCCCACCCCTTTGTTCGTATTTATGCTGATGGTATGTACGTTAGGAGTTACGTGGCGTAACATCTGCTACGCACATGTACAGTAAATACAAATAGGTGAAATTACGTAATCGGCTAGCGTAAATACGCAAGCGTACTTAGCTTAGGATCTGGCCCAATGAAAATAATGTGAAACAGAGCCCACAGAGAATCAATCTAATAAAACAAATACTGCCCAAGTTCGCTGCCTTGGTGTCATCATGGAGGTTGTATTTTGCCGCTCCCACGATCTGTATTTTGGCAGATCACTTTGCAGCAATGAAGGTTCAGCTGTCGTAATATTTCAACAGTTTCCAGCAAGACAGAGTGCCTGACACGAATGAAGACTCCAGCGGCAACAGGTAAGTTTACTTCATCCTAACCCTACCCACCCCCTTCCTGCAATCTAACCTTAACCCTCCTCTAACCCAACATTTAACTGCTGCAGCGAGTCTAATGTTTCGCTCTCGCCACATCCCCTCTCTGTTAGGCGTTATACTGGCTCTAACTCCCCTACAGAATCCCTTTCAACTCTCACCTTCAAAGCCATCTCCAGCTCCATCACTCTCTACCACTTCCTCCCTCTTTACTATCTCTCTCGCCCTCTAGTGTTGGGCAATAGTGGTATTCTAGAATGATCTCCTTCGTTCTATCAGATTATCAGGTTAGCCTCTTGCGTAAGTCCCTTAAAAATGAACGTATGCACGGCAGATGTTACGTTACGGATCTCCTAGTGTACGGAAATGAGTTCTGTATGCTAGGAGATCCATATGGGGAAGGGCACTTGACTTGAACAAGCCTAATTCCCGCCAGACAGATGGGGATAGGTATGTTAACTAAGTGCTAGGTGCACTGATAAGCTGTTCAGCACAGATCTGTGTGTGATGGAAGTACACTCCAAATGCATTTTAGTCAAACATAACAAATTATTCAGATGTATAAAATAAAAATTCATCAATCACAATGATGTACTAGAAAATTGCTGCCTGTCTACAAATCACTTGTTGCAGTATTGTGTTTTTACATATTTATTTTTGTTTTCACTGCTGCTTAGTAACAATTTATTTGAACTTAATGGCAGTGAGTATATGATCTCCAATTCTTTTACATTGTCACTGTAGATAGGAACGGAGATGAAAATAATCATGTATCCAAATTTTAGCTGTGAAGTGGAAATTAAAGTAAAGCAGAGAATCAATGGAATGTACAATTGCATACTTCCAGCAGATGTTTCTCTTAAACATTAGCCTTAACAAAAGGGAAACACAAAAGGTTTATGAAAGACTCAGGTGTTTTCCTTGTGCTGCCTTAAGATTTTTAGGCTTGTGCCAAGGGCAGCAATAACTTCTATCATGTAACATTAAGAGAAAATGTGCAAATGTATGAACTTTGAACGTAAGGTGATATATGTCCATGTGCATAAAGCTCATTATTTCACATATTTGCGTATGTATCTTTGCTGTAGTGAGTGTCTGCAAAAGCAAAAGCAAAATGCAGTGATATCTGATCTGGTTTTCCTGGTCCATTTTGCTCTCATGGCTGATCTAGAATTGGGAGCAACGACAAGAAAAGGACAAATCTACACCTTATAGAAATAAATAATGTACTGCAGGAGAAGGCAAATTTAAATTATGCAGACGGGGGCATGACGAAGAAATATTACGTTTTTGTTGGTAAAAGCATGTACACACAACACTCATGATATTCTATGCGTATATATAAGTAATCGCTGCTAACTATCTGTAATGTGTGTGTGTCCATACCCAAGGTCAGGCCATTGCAGGCCAATTGAGGGTAAAAAAGGATCTAAGGTCAGTTTAGTTTTAAATAAACCTTATCTGCCATCACTCTCTATGGGCCTGATCCAGACTAACGCCCGCCGCCGTAGTTACAGCGGGCGTATGCGTAAGAGCAGCACTTCTGCCGATCTACGCATGCACCGGGAAGATGTTTCCCAGCGCAGTTAGGGAAACCCGTTCCTTAGGATCGGGCGTCACTAACTGTTGCGTAGTAACGGCGAGGGGGGTGTTCCTTGCCATAACTACGCTGTAGTTAGGCAAGGAAGGGATGGAGAGGTAAGCAACTGAGGGAGGGCGGGTTTGGGACGTTACAATGCTGTGACCGCTGTAATTACACTCTGTTATGCCGGCTGAAGTAACAGTGTGTAATTACGCCGGCCACAGGGGGAGTGTTGGGGGGAGTGCATGGCGATACGCTATGCGTTAGTACGCACAGCGCATCGGCGTAGGTCTGGATCAGGCCCTATGTTTCTATGTTTTGATACTTTGAACATCTAGATTGCGTACAATTCATAATCGCACATATTTGGCTATGTATGTTTTTTGGGCAGTGCTAAAAATAATTCACATACACTAAAACCTGCTGTGTCAGCACAACTTTACACGAGACTCACAATAAGGGTGTAGAAAATGTAGATAGATAGATAGATAGATAGATAGATAGATAGATAGATAGATAGATAGATAGATAGATGGATGAATAAGAACTCCCTTTACATTTCAACATCTTCTCCAGGTGCATATTATCACCCTTTTTAAATGTTTCTCCAACTGTAGAAAAGTCCCCTCAAGTGTGCTTGATTGTGTTAAGATAGAAGTAAATCAGTAAGTACTCTTTCATTATAACCAATAATTTTAAATATAACAATTTACACAAACTGAATTTGATAATTATAGCACACATATATAGCATATCATTTCCATTATGCTGTGCTGTATGGATAATTGTATTGGTCTACATACATGAAAGGAATATTTGGGTCAAACATCTGTCAAGATGATATTGAAAACGCAGAATTTTGTAAAAAAAAAAAAAAAAGTAATTTTAACATAATAATATGCATAAAACCTGAGAAAGCACATTAACTACAGTCCCTGGCAGACAGTCTGTAAACTCGTCCAACTTTTAATATATTTCAGAGACTGTTTTAGTGTTGCAAATAAGTAATATTAAAAGACTAATACAATTGGATGCTGCTGTTGTGTTCCTAAAATTTCAAAGGTCTTAAAATTTTTATAATCTAACCACAAGAATATATTATAAGCGTTAAGGACAATGTACTATATCAACCATAAAAGAACAAGAATAAATTGATTATTTTAAATCCTATTGTATTAAGCACAGTCAGACATACAGGGGTCTATAATAATATACATTTTTAAGTACCCCACAGCAAACATGGAATTTATAGGCAATTGCAATTATAAGTTTCATAAAATGATTGTTGGAAGGTACAATTGCCATCAAAGGACATTTGAAAAACTACATTCAAATAATGGGTCTTTTGCGAGTGATCCAGCATGGCTCTTGAACTATTGCAGACATTTGTGGCTATTATAACCCAAGTACAATTAAGTTATCTTCATACGGCAATAGTTTTTTTTATTTAAAAAAAAAAAGTATGAAAAAGCAACATTCTTCATCTCTCCGCACAAGGCCTTGCCTTTAGTGAGGGTATTGAATGCTCTCATATAAATTGTGGTGTCTCATCCATCAGTATACTGTATGCTGGCATGACCTATAGGAGAAGCCAATGATACAGCGCACAATTTGTGTGCTCCCGCAAATTTCAGATCTTGATTAGGCTCATTTGCTGGACTAAACGCTTACTGTAAATTACCGTAGTCTATGTTCACTTCTCCATAACCCAATTTTATTCCAAAAACTTTAGGCCAGTAGTTTCCAAAAGTTTTTAATTGAAGGCACCCTTAGGGCTAGATTTACTAAACTGCAGAAAAGGAACAGTGGAGATGTTGTCCATAGCAACCAATGAGATTCTGTCACTTTCCTACTACATACTAGAAAAGTCAGCTAGAATATGATTGGTTGCTATGGTCAATATCCCCACTTTTTCTTTTACGCAGTTTAGTAAATATGGACCGTATTCATAGATACGATTTTGCGCGCGTATATTTAGGAGCGGAGTAACTGCGCATACGTAGTAACTTTCTCCATGCAAGTTACGTAGGATTTAGGCACGGACTTGTGAATCGCACTTAGGGACATACGTCCGGAGGGGCGTGGTTGTCTTCTGTACATGTGAAGTTACGTGAAGCTGGGCGGGGGAAGGCATTTAAATGAGCTTTTGAGGGCGCGGTTAGTCGTGTACGCACGCACGTAAGTAACACACACGTGTAAGTACACACATACAGTTAAGGTTGCCCTATGGAAGCGTAAGTCACGGAAAACCCATCCATGCTAGGGGAGTGTCATGGGAGTTGCCCTGCTATGTGCGCGCGTATATTTGCGTACTTTAGACACACGCAGCTCTGAATCCGGTCCCCTATCCCTTAGTGTCTGATCACACTGACATTAATCCGTGGCACCCCTGTGAATCCTTTGCAGCTTCCCTGGGTGCCACAGCATACACTTTTGAGACCACTGCATTTAGTTATTGGGGGCCGTATTCAGAGCTCCGGCCGCATTGCAAATGCGCATATATGCAATCTACGTTGCAACAAGTAACGTAGATTACGTTACAGAATTACTGTGCATGCTTAGTTGAGCATATGGGAAAACTCTGCGTACGGCCCTGGGTGTATATCTAATTCTAAATAAGGCCATATCATTTAATGATCCATATCACGCTATGTTTAAGTACTTGCTAAACTGGCTCATATTTGCCTGGTATCTTTCCACCAAATAGCATAAAAACTAAAGGACAGATGTGTGACCGTCCCAGTTGTTTATTTATTACTGATTTGATAAAATGTGATTTGATAATAAGGGCCCTGATCCAGACCTCAGTGCGTATTCTGTGTGCACCAGAACTCCCAGGTCACCCCCCTCTCACGCACAGAGTCTTCCTTAAAGTCTCTATACGGATCTGTGCCAGTCTGAATGCAGATGCATGCGGAAGTGCAGACCACCGCCCACTCGCCATCATCTGCATGCTTATCACTTCCACACTTGTGGGGAATAGGCATGAGGATGTGCAGGAATCCCCTGTCAGACGGAGGAATGCCCTGTCAGACGGATCTCCTTGCAGACAGAACTGAGTTCCGTATATTAGGTGATGCGGTGCATTACATCTGCCCGACCCTTCACTCCAGCTTGCAGAAGTCAGTGTCAGACAGAAATCTGCATCTGTCCCAAGTAACCTAATAACAAGCACTGCTTTGCACTACTGCATGAGAGCTACTTGGTAATACAACAGTGCAGGACTTTATTATAAATTATAAATTAACTACTTCTTCCGATAAACAATGTTATTATATATCTATTGTTATTTTATAGAGCACACAGATGTTTCTGCATACTGGTTATTAGCTGCACACTATAAACAGCTTTATGGCACCTGGCTAAATACTACCCAAGAAATAAGAATGTACTCATGGAAGCTGCTGTTTTGCTTCATTTCCCTTTAAGGTGAATGTTGCACAGCTACTGTATATTGTAAAGTATTGTAAGAGTATATGTCAGCTGGCTCTGCAGGTGCTCAGAACCATAGCAGACTATTAGGCCATAAAGGCCTGGAAATGTTTTGAAGGTTCACAGTTCACAATTAACCTTTTTAAAGAAAAACTTTTAAATAGCAACCTTTTTTTTTTTTTTTTATATATTAATAAATTTGCATTTCTAATTAACAGCGAATCCTTGTATAAAACACATATAGCATTTCCTAACATTGGAATATCCCATGGTCACAGTTGCTTTACAGGGTGAGCCTCTGAATAGTGGTGGCCAAACCCAGCAGTCAAGAAAGAGCAGCTCTCCTCACAGAATCACATAGAATCAGATCAGGGTTGCTGACTTTTAAAAGCTTCCCTACGGGAGATCAATTACCCCTTTGGGGTTTCATAGGGAAGGGGGTGGGGCTTGAAGACGCAATTTGCGTGATCAAGTCCCTACCTGTTCCTAGAAACACTAGTAAACAAGTGTTGCCAGGCAGGGGGGCAGGAGTTGAGGCCGTGGTTTCATGGAAACCACAAGCCTCAAGTCCCTTGCAGGAGATTTGCCGGCTCTTCCCGGATACCGGCAACTATGAATCAGATCCATTAAAATGTATTAATGTCATCAATAATAAATACACGTGTTCCAGCAGGAACACCTGAAATCCATGCACTGTTACCTAAATGTCCTTGAGTGTTGCTTAAGTTTGCCTTTGGGACAGTTAGGAAAGGCCCATTATTTATTGTTATTTGTGTTGGATGTATCATCTTTATGGATAACTCTTTATTAGCTCCCCAGATGATTAAATTATTTTCCTTTGTCAACCATATGTTACTGTAATTCTGGAATTACTATTAGAGGGTGAGGAAGTGGTCACTGTGATGTATTTATTGGATTAGAAAGTCAGCTGTGTTTGAAACATTCAACAATATAAAATTAAGGTTGAGTTGATTCGAGTAATTATAACATAGTCATGCCAAACCTGAACATAGATAGAATTCCAGAGCGCTATAAAGGTATAGGAATGTCAGAAATGTTTACCATATTGCACTCTGCACTACATGGAAATGATTAGAAGACTATTGCTTATTTTTAACTCACATCTGAACGTAAAACAGCATATAATATGCTTAGATCATACATAGGGGTATAATGATGCAGTAAACAATACAACAATGGATATTTCCTGGCACAGATCACCAGGAACAATTTCATCTGGGCTAGTCTGGAAACTGGAAATTAGATCAGGATATAAAGAGTGGTGAATTAAAGACTTTCAAAACACCTTTTGGAAGGTGCACATTTACACACATATTATTTACAGCCCATCCACACAGGAAATATTCCGAAAGATGATAGATAAAATAGAAGCCCTACATAGAAATAATTGTTGCTGATATCCTGATGCATGTAAGAACAAAGGCTGAACAAGAGAATAAACTCAATCCATTCAAATTATAATTATGTGTATCAGGTGTCATATTCTGAGGGCTCGATATTGTATTTACTTCAGAACCAAAGGAATGAAGAGTGGAGATGTTTACACAACCAAAGCAGGAAAAGCTACTTGGCTACATTTTTAAAGGGCACTTCACAAGTTCTACCCCACAGAACAGCAAGGGCCAGATTTACTAAGCTGCAGGAAAGGAAAAGAAAGTTGTTGCCCATAACAACCAATCAAATTCTAGCTCTCACTTTCCTATTACATAATGGAAAATGTCAGATAAAATCTGATTGGCTGCTTTGAGCAACATCTCCATTTTTCCTTTCCCGCAGCTTAGTAAATCTGGCCCTAGATGTATACAGAATGCAAAAGAAACACTACACAATGTTGACATTGTAATAACGCATATAAGACCAGATCCTTACCTCACATGGAGGGTTATCTGCCCTTGACCCCGTTACTCTCCTCTCTTGTGTGGACTTTAGGTGACTTACGCTGCCATAAGGCACCTTAAGTCACCTGTGCGGATCAGTGGTCCGTCCAACCGCTGATCCGCACAAAACCGCTAAACCACAGCCACGCTGTAAGATTTAACAGAGTTTAGGTGAGGGGACGCCCGGATTTCCATACCATAACATCTGGCACGCGCATGTACGCTGGCAGAAAAGCAGCCTGATGGAAGGAGGTAAGAATCTGGGGCCGTATTCACAGATCCGTTATGTAAAAGTACACAATTATACCAGGGTTGCCGACTCTCCCGGAATGTCCGGGAGACTCCCGAAATTCGGGCAGTACTCCCGGTATCCAGGGAGAGCCAGCAAATCATTGCCAGCGTATTGGCAATACGTGTCCGCAATTGCCAGGTAGCGGGGGCAAATCCGAATAGATGGAGGAAACCAGCTCTCGATCAAGGGGTATTCAGCTAGGTTTCTTTCGGGTGAGGCAATACACAGGAAGGGACTTGATGACGCAATTTGCGGCATCAAGCCCCGTCCCGACCCCTATTTCAGGTAAAAACGGGTCAGTATGAGCCAGGGGGCGGCGCCTAATCACGCGATTTGCATAACCCACGTCATTAAGCCCCGCCCCCACATGTGCCGCTAGCTTCTCTCCGGGATCTCCCGGAGGGAAGCTGCCAAAAATCGGCAACCATGAATTATACGCATGCACGTAGCAAGGCAACACCCCTGACACTCCCCTCACCCGGCCATGTTGTCGGTGACTTACGCCTCCATAGGGCAACCTCAACTGTACGTATGCAATTTTTTGCATATAATACTTACGTGTGTGCGTATTAAACTAATCGCGCCCTCAAATAGTCATTTAAATGCCTCCCCCACCCACTTTCACTAAATTTGTCCGTAAGGATTTCAACTACACCCTCCGCACGTATGTCCCCAAGTGCGATTCACAAGAATGTGCCTAATGGACTTCCGTGCGTATATTCAACCTAAACAGCGTAAATAAAGTTACTACGCATGCGCAATTCATCCGATCCTAAAAATATGCACTGAACTCCAAGCAAAAACGGATCTGTGAATAAGACCCATGGTTCATAGTTATAAGTAAACGAGAGCAGTATCGATTGATGTAATAAAGGTGCTGCGTTTTAGGTGGATTCATTTCCGGACAAGGACGATTCTTATTACATTTATTCTTATTTAAGTCTATGTGCCACATTTCATGATATCAACACATATTAATAAATCACAAATCAGGTACAGAAGTGCAATGTGAGATATTTTATCATTATATTATTAGTCATAAAACAATGGTTAAAACAAACCCCAAATCTCTAGAGGATAAAGTTAATAAACAAAAAAAAAAACTTAAAGAAAATTAAATGAAAAAAAGTAAAAGAAAAAAAAACAGAAACTAAAGCTAATATAAAGTAGGTAAGATATTTCAACCACGGCCTCATAATAACATATAATAAAATTCTTTATTGTCAAATGCAGCAGAGTTTTGAATTAGCAAATAATGAATCAGAAAACTTGAACTACTTTGAACTGGTTCATTAAAGCTATTCTGCATTTTACCAAGAGACACTTTTATTAGAAAAAAAGAAGAAACAGGCGTTTCAGGCGCTTGATCTGACTTCCAGATTATTAGATAAACACTAGAGAGAGAAATTGTTTAAAATGCAAAAAAATTGAGTTTAAAAAAATAAATTCAAACCCTACCACCTTCCTATAAAACATCATACCACCCTTTACCTTCCTAATATAAGCCGCATCCACGCACCAGTCCTCAAAGGTAAGTAAAAGTAAGTATACTAAGCTGCAGGAAAAGACAAGTGGAGATGTTGCCCATAGCAACCAATCACATTCAAGATTCAAATGTAGCTAGAATATGATTGGTTGCTATGAGCAAAATCTCAACTTTTCCTTTCCCACAGCTTAGTAAATCTGGCCCCAGATCTCTTACCTCTCCTGCAGCATCCTGCACTGTGACTGGTGGATGACACCAACCATCCATTAATAAGAGGGATGTGACACTCATCATTTTGAATGCTGAATGGCCAAACCCACTGACAAATCGGCATGCTGACAGCCTGCTATCTGATTGAGAGGCAGGGAGAAGATGGTGTGTGACCACTCTGGTTGTATTTAAACTATAGTCATAGCGGCCGGCCAGGGAGAATCGTTTCTCTGTCATCAGTCAAGCAATTTGGATGCAGGGTGGATGCAATTGGTTCTAAGTTCTCAAGGAAGTATAAATTGGGAACAGAGGTAACAGTTATGAGAAATATGTCAAAATATATTTCTTACTTTTTAATTTGAAAAATAATTCTTATTTTATTCTTGTACAGTGGCACTTTCTATATCTTAGAGTCAGCAAGTAACTATAGGTATCACTAGGGAGACTGATATATGCGCCAAAGGGTTTTTCTTGTTTCCAAAAATATATTATGATCACTTAGGAACATTGTTGAGCAGGGCTGCTATGACTGAGGCTACTGACATTGTTTATCACAAATAATCAAATACTTCAAAAGAGAAACATCAAAAAACTCTTTCTATTTTCACAAATCCCAGAATGGTATGACAAGTATTATGATCAGACCTGTTCCCAATTTAATAAAATATTCCTGTTTTCTGTAATCAGCTCAGTTATGATTTGATTACAGAAAATGTTCCTCATTATCTATCACATAATTTCATAGAATTCCAGAGAATATAAAGGAATCAAGCAAAAAAAACCCCTATATTTTTGACACTTATTCACATGCTTATATACCATGGCCGGGTGTGGGTCAGCGGCAAGAATGGCCCTTTTTTTTGAAAGGGCCATTTTATACCAGCCAGTTTTAAACTAACTCTCAAATCGATTGCTTCTGCCTCGCCGAGGAGAAGCAATGAGTCATTCCCAGGACCAAGATGTGGTGGCAAATGGTATGTATTTTATCTAACCCCAACCCTTATACTAATACTTACCCTAACCCTCTCTTTTCATTACCCCTAACCCTAAGCCTCTCCTTCCATTACCCTAACCCTCTCTTTCCATTACCCCTAACCCTAAGCCTCTCCTTCCATTACCCTAACCCTCTTCTCCCCGCAGTCTGACCCTAAGACTCCCCTCCCTGCAGCCTAACCCTAAAACTCCCCATAGACTCCTAACCCTTAAACTTCCCATAGAGTCCCCTGTAATACTCACCTGTCTGGCGGGTCTGTGGCAGTGCTCCAGTGGGTCAGCGACGGTGCGACAGTGGTTTCTGACTTAATGAATGGGTAAGTATGCCCAAAAAATTAATTTGGCATACTTACCCTTTCATTAGTTAAAGTTTCCTATAAGTACCATTTTCTAAATAGAGACAGCAAAAGTAAGCTTTTAAATGTCTGTATTTCTAATATGGCATTTTCGAGGTTGCGAATGCATCCCCCATGGATCTTCCAGTGGTATATTTTTTCTGCATGTTTCAATTCACCCATCTTTACCAAACTTAAGGCAATAATGACACTGCTGCTGGCCAGAAGTCTGAAAAGTCAGTCTACAACTTAAGGTAGTGCACTAGTAATACTTTCTTTTGCCTACGGTGTCCTATGACAAGGCTACTACCCTTATTCAGGGTGCACTTACTGAGGGAGTAGCTGCCTCCTGACTGAGTAATACACAGGCAGAGAGAGGCTCTTCATATTCCCCAATGCATTGCTGTCTCTTATGTGGATAGAGCTCAAGTATGTCACTTTGCCAAGAGTGAGCACCAGGGGCCATTTGGGAACTTAAAATGTCCCTGGAGAAAAAATCCGAAAGAAGCCACATGTGGGTGGTAATCAAGTATAGGGCCTGCAATTAGAACAGCCCTTTTTCAAAACCTCTCCTCCCCGCAGCCTGACCCTAAGACTCGCTTTCCCTCAGCCTGACCCTAAGACACCCCTCCCCACAGCCTGACCCTAAGACTCCCTTCCCCGCAGCCTGACCCTAAGGGCCAGATTTACTAAGCTGTGGGTTTGGAAAAGTGGAGATGTTGTCCTTAGCAACCAATCAGATTTTAGCTGACATACTCTAGTATGTAATAGGAAAGTGAAAGTTAGAATCTGATTGGTTGCTATGGGCAACATCTCCACTTTTCCAAACCTGCAGCTTAATAAATCTGGCCCTAAGACTCCCTTCCCTGCAGCCTGACCTCAAGACCCCCTTCCCTGCAGCTTGAGCCTAAGATTCCCTCCTCGCAGCCTAACCCTAAAACTCCACATAGACTCCCCTGTAATACTCACCTGTGCAGTCCGGTGTGGCGGGATCGATGGGTCTGCGGCAGCGGTTTCTGAATTAATGAATAGGTAAGAATAATGAAAAATAAATTCAGCATACTTACCAATTCATTAGTAAAACTTTCTAAAAACTAATATTTTTGAAAGAGAGACAGACGAAATGAGCTTTTGGCTTTGTCTTTTAATATAGAACTTTCTTTCCGCAGAATGCATCCCCAAGTATAGGTGGGGTAAAAACATATGTAAACTTTATTATTACTGAATAAAGACCCTTAACAAGAGCAGTTTAAATATATAATATGGTGGTGGGTTTATGCAAAGCCAGATAAGTACAAGAATAAGTGTTATGTCAAAGAGTTACAGTCAAACAATGTAATAACCAGTATTTCACAATACAAAGTTTTAAAGTGTTTTTTTTTT